>QVTF01006250.1:0-27697 GCA_003573665.1 Oxygymnocypris stewartii
GCGTGTGTGTTTTTGCAGTGAAAGTAAAAATCTGAACAGTTGTAGAAAGTCCTTCGTGTTGAGCCCTGCTACAAGAATCTTTCTGTCTCCTCAGGCGGTGAACGAGTCCAGTTACTGTGCTGACGACTCTGTGCTGAAGGCATTGGTGGAGATTGCAGACACGGCCCCTAAATACCTAAGACCGAACCTGGAAGCCACTCTCCAACTGAGCCTGAAGGTGAGCCGGCATGCAAACACTGCATTTGATCGAAATATACTGAGGGAAACATGTAAAGTGACTTTTCTATGTGAATGTTGTAAAATGTTTTATTTCTGAGTTTTTGCATTTCTTAGTCTCTGATCCTCAGAAATCATTCTAATGTGCTCATTTATTTATTGTATTTATGTTACTGTGTTCAAAGTTTGGGGACAGTGCAATATTATTCTTTTTAATAAAGCAAATTTATTTAATTGAATTTAATAATTTTTAAATGCTCATAAATACTTTTTTTATTCAAAGAATAAAAAAAGTATCACTGCTTCCCAAAAAATATTGTGTAACGCAATTTTTTGCAGCAATTAATAATAATCAGAAATGTTTCTTGAGCATCATATTAGAATGATTTCTGATGGCACTGAAGACTGGAGTAATGATGCTGAATCAGCTGCATCACAAAACATAATTTCACATAGAAAATTTTTAAATTGGAATAATGTCTCTTTATTTTTGATAACAAAAAACTGCAGCCTTGAGCAGAAGAGTTTGCTTTTGCTTGCTAACTGTGTGCATGCATCTCCTGCGTTATTAACCTCTTCAGTTGTGCCCGGTGGTTCCTCGAGGCAGCTCGTCTGTGCTGATCCATGAGGTTTTATTAAACGGGCACATATCGATCTCTGTGATTTAATGCTTGGAAGTTGCCCTTCCCATGCAGCTTCCACAGCCCGGTTGCAGAGACATGTTCTCAAGGCATGTTGAGCCTCAGTCTAAAAGCTTTCAAAGTGAGAGTGATGCACAGAGACCATGTGACCTTTTAATAATCGAGAACAATCGTTATAATCTGAGTAAAACGTGTTTTTGACTCCAGTTGTGTGCAGACACCAACCTTACAAACATGCAGCGTCAGCTGGCGCTGGAAGTCATCGTCACGCTGTCTGAAACCGCTGCTGCAATGCTGAGAAAACACACCAACATCGTTGCTCAGAGCAGTAAGAGACCTTTAACGCTTCGTATGTTACAGAACTAATTACAGAGTCAAAGCCCATGAAAGTGAAACCGTGTACCGTGCATTTTGACATTTTGCATTCGTTAGGTGAAGTAAAAATGATTGCAGTTCAGAAGCAATCGGTCTGATGCAATGCTAATTAGCTACTCTCCCAACACTGTTAATTACTTGCCAGATAGTCGGTTTTCTGCTGTGAAGTTTAGTAATCTCTGCTCTTAAATGTTCAGTACCTCAGATGTTGAGTATGATGGTGGATCTGGAGGAGGATGAGGAGTGGGCCATGGCTGATGAACTAGAAGATGATGATTTTGACAGGTGAGATTAATATTTGCATCACAAAGTACAGTAATACTGTTCTGGGGGGGCAACAGACGGTTGTGTGCTCATGCTAAATATTTAAGAGTTTAGCTGCACCTGACCAGTCCAAGTATTCATGGTCACTGGGTAATTGGCATACTGGGCATTTTCTGGTTACTGAACATGGTTTGTTTCGGCAGCTCGCTAGGATTTGATTTCTGGGGAATTGTGTGGCTTTTAAGACCCGTGTACAAATGAATGCTTTGAAAAGGACCTGAAAGTCCTAAATTCATGAAGTTATGGCAATAAATTAAAAAATATATTTTCCAATACAAATATCTGAACTATCTTTAAATCAAGGTGCATTTACTTGATGCAAAATTAAGATAAGTCTTGTTTAAAAAAATACCAAAACCCTAAAGATATTACTTGAAATACTTTCATTTAAAAATACTTATTTAAGATAGTTGATGAGGCAAAATGTATAATTTATTTAGTTTTACTTAAAAAAACAGCAAACAATAATAAACAATGCTGACAGTCACAACAAAATTATTAAATTAACAAACATTTAAATTAAAATGTAATCTAAAAATTCAATGATAATTAACATAAAATATATATATATATATATATATGAGAGACTTGTTTTTTCTTTCAGCTATTTGACAAGCCAATTTTTTTGCGCTTAACTCGTAGTAAAATAAACTTGAACATTTTATTACAACTATAGGCATTACATTACCCCAAAACTGCTAAAATCACATGAAATTATTAAAATGAAAAGAGGATATTCAAATAAGGGCTAATTCAAAAAGTTAACTACAATAGTATCCTAATGCATCTTTAACTCTTGAAGAGAGAGTTTCTTTACTTAATTTCTATAATTGATCTTAAAGTCTGTTAGTAGCTTCATAAACCCGGCTGTAATTGATCTAGCTGTCAGTAGAGCTGCATTGTTTCTAATTATGGATATTTCTAAGTAATGGCCTCTGTGTTCAGTAATGCCGTTGCGGGTGAAAGCGCTCTGGACAGGATCGCGTGTGGCCTCGGAGGAAAGATCGTCCTTCCCATGATCAAACAGCACATCATGCAGATGTTGCAGAACCGTGAGTAGATGCGTCAGGATCTATTACTGAGATTGTTTAGAAATGATTGTTCATGGTGTTTTATTTCCCCAGCAGCCATTGGAAGTACAGGCACGCCGGTCTGATGGCGCTCTCTGCTATCGGCGAGGGCTGTCACCAGCAGATGGAGGCCATTCTGAGCGAGATCGTCAGCTTCGTTCGCTCTTCTGTCAGGATCCTGTAAGAAATCACAGCACTTCATTTCTGATGTTAAAACACAAGTACAGACGCTAAACCGAGCCTCATTCCGACCCCCCGCAGCACCCCAGGGTTCGATACGCCGCCTGTAACGCTATCGGACAGATGGCCACAGACTTCGCCCCCACCTTCCAGAAGAAGTACCACGACAAGGTATCACCGTTTCTCCTTCTCCCTGTACACACACCAGCAGTTCTTCAACTTGTTCATTTTTAAGTTTTCACATATGAAAGGTGCTACTCAAAAAGGAGAAGAAAAGCGGTAGAGTCCTTCTGAAGTAGTTGATCAGTCTTGCTAAATGCGTATAGCATAGAGTGAAATTGTGCGTTTAATGAATATATTTCAGTGCAAACATGAATACATTTAACTGACCGCTTCTGGTATTAAGTTATAGTACTTTTTTATTATTGGTTATTCAATAATAGTAGTTGATTAATGTAAATACAACGTCTCTATTATTTGTTGTTTATAGTAGTACTAGTAAGTTTAAATTAATTTATATAGTGTATAAATGTAGCAGTAATTAAAATTTAATATTAAATTAATTATTTATTATAATTAATTAATTATTACAACTACTGTAAAAATAAAATTCACTTATTAAAAAATAGTTTTTTCATGGTTTCGTCTAATATATTACTAATAAACTACAACGTCTCTATTATTATTGTTATTTATTATAGTAGTAGTAGTACATTTAAATAAATATTGCTATAGTGATATAATGTTTTGGAGATTTAAGTAAGCAAAAAAAAATAATAATGTTGTTGATATAATATTAATAAATTATTGCAACTACTGTAAATTAACATTGACTTTTTAAAATATAGTAATTTTCATGGTTTACATCTATATAAAACAAACATAGTTGTAAAAAATGAAAATCAATGTTATTAATTATCAATAATAGAGACCATGATTTGCTGTTGTTAGTGGTTATAAAAATCTAGTAATGTTTACAATAAGTTAATAATTTTAAATAAACTCAGTATTTTGTAGTTATAGTAGTAATGGTAATAAAACAGATTATTTTAAATACTACAAATAATATTTGATTTAATAGTAATTTTTACAGTAAATAAGTTTTATTTAAATTAAAGCTTCAGTTTTTTAATAAAAAATAACTTTAATTTTTTTTTATAAATCAATAATTATGAAATGTAGTGTTGAACCCAGGTGTTTCTTATTTAATGAATAAATATAAATATTTTGGCACCTGTCTACAGAAAAATGACACGCTGGGTGAACTCTTAAAGAAAAATAAAGTGAGCTTATTAAAAATATAGTAATTTTCATGGTTTACATCTATATAATTCTAATAAAACAATAGTTGTAAAATTAAATCAATGTTATTATTATCAATAATAGTGACAATGATTTGTTAGTGGTTATAAATCTAGTAATGTTTACAATAAGTTAATAAATTGAAATCAGTATTTTGTAGTAATGGTAATAAACTGATATTTTAAATACTGCAAATATAATTTAATAATAATTGTTACAGTAAAATAATGTTTTTTTTTATTAAAGCTTCAGTCTTTTAATCAAATGAACTGACTTTTTTTTCTATAATAATTGTCAATATAATTATGAATTGGGGTGTTGAACACAGGGTGTTATTTAATGAATCAATAGAAATCATTTTTGCACCTGGCTACAGTAAAATGACGTGTTGGGTGAACTATCCTCTTAAAGCGTGATCTTCTCATCGTATCTCTCGTTGCTCTGTAGGTGATCTCGGCGCTCTTGCAGACCATGGAGGATCAGTCGAACCCTCGCGTCCAGGCCCACGCCGCCGCTGCTCTCATTAACTTCACCGAGGACTGTCCTAAAACCCTGCTCGTCCCCTATCTGGACAGCCTCGTCCAGCACCTGCACGTCATCATGGTGGCCAAGCTCCAGGAGGTGCGTCTCATTACGTCCGTTAAAGGGTGTTTGTATCCCAAGCTGCTCTTTTAATGAGTTTAATCAGCGCCTGGAAACTGCAGCTTCTCCATCTGTTTTCTCTTCCGTTAGGTGCACACAGCTAACGCGGTGAGATGTAGTTTGATCTGGATTAGGGTCCGTTCAGCTTCAATTCAGAATTGCTGAATTGAAATTCAACTGACCCTCAGTTCAGACACTGGAGTTGTGTGATTACATGCAGTGAGCGTGTTGAAGGTTGTCGTGCTTGCGGTGTTTGTCTGTTCATGGCGGTGCTGTAATGTTGGCTCTGATTCTTCCAGCTGATCCAGAAAGGCACTAAACTGGTGCTGGAGCAGGTTGTGACGTCCATCGCCTCAGTGGCTGATACGGCCGAGGAGAAGTTTGTGCCGTACTATGATCTGTTCATGCCCTCGCTCAAACACATCGTGGAGAACGGCGTTCAGAAAGAGCTTCGCCTGCTCCGAGGAAAGACCATCGAGTGCATCAGTCTCATCGGCCTGGCTGTGGGCAAAGAGAAGGTGCGTCCTAAGATTGTGGGACACTATTGTTTTATGTACATTTTGGTTTTATTTGATTACATTTTTTAAATGATTTGAATGAATGCATTTAATCTAATTTGTTGTTTTTATTTGAATCTATCATTTTCTTTATTTAAAAAGAAAAATTCTTGATTTTAATTTTTAATGGCCTATTAAAGTAAAAATATTGAATCAAATAGAGATCAAAATAAGTGTAAAATGTATTAATTTATGTATTTCGATTTATTTAAACATTAAATGCAATTAATTTGTTTGTGCCAACTACTCTTCTGAATGGAAAAATTGCAGAACGTAGATCACTTTTTTATTTTTATTTTTTTTATTATTTTTTTACTTGGTCTTTTATTATTTACATTATTGTTTTATATTTGCATTATTTTGTTGCTTTAATTTTTTTTATTTGAATCTAAATATTTTAGTGAATTTTAATACATTTTTTGAATAAATTTATAATGTATTTATTTTATACTTTTAAAATAAATTACAGATTAAACGTAATTTATCAATTTTTATCAAATTTATTTTTATTTATACTTTTATCTGACTTTGAAAAAATTAAAGAGCCTGAAGACAATGCATCGATTTTTTTATTTATTTAAATGGTCCATTTTATTATTTACACCTTAAATTTAAATAAAGCTAAAAAAAGACATTGATTTTGATCTATTTTACATAATTTCTGTTTGTTTAAACCTTGACAAATGAATACATCCCATTAAATCATTTATCTTATGTGAGCTACTTGCTCTTGTGTGTAGTCACCTGTGGTTGCACCTGAACAATGTTTGGTTGTGTAAACGCTTGATTTGAACCCTTCACATGATTTGTGCTGTAGTTCATGCCGGATGCCTCCGCTGTGATGCAGCTCCTTCTGAAGACACAGACTGATTTCAATGATCTGGAGGATGATGATCCACAGGTCAGTAAACACCAGCCGAGCACATGTAGTCTGATCAATACCAGTCTTCCTCTTGTGTGTTTGAGCTGCTGTCTTGTGCCTGCAGATCTCCTACATGATCTCGGCCTGGGCGCGCATGTGTAAGATCCTGGGCAAGGAGTTCCAGCAGTACCTGCCTGTGGTGATGGGTCCGCTGATGAAGACGGCCTCCATCAAACCCGAAGTGGCCCTGCTTGATAGTGAGTGAGCGGTCTACACGGGCATCATAGACACTCTTCTGGTTAAAAACATGTCTCTGTGTATGAGAGAAATATTGTGCATTTTTATTCAGACTTTCACTTGATGTTTTTGTCATGAAAGATTTATTATTGTTTATAATATTTATAAATAAAGTTAGATTTAAATTTACAGCTACTGTAGTAATAGTAATGATTAAAGACAACCTATAATATAACATATGCTTATAAAAATATTGTTTTTAAAGTTACAACTACTGTAGTAATATTATTGATTAAAGACAACCTATAATATAACAATATTACTTATGCTTATAAAAATGGAAATATTGTTTTAAATTTACAACTACTGTAGTAATTAGTAACAAATGAGAAGACAACAGTAGTTGTAGTAATTTATATAAATATTTATTACTATTTTATTATTAGTTGTAAAATTGAATTTTTTTACATTTATTATTATTATAATAATAGACTGATAAAACAGTTTAGCATTTGAAAAAGTGTTACTACATTTTGTAAGTTATAAATATAAGTTATATTTTATAACTAATAAAAAAGATTATAATTGTAAAATGCATAATTACTATTAATGTATAATAATAATAATAATAATTATCATTATTTAATTGGGTGTAGTAAATACTGATTTATTTAAATTAAAATGACTTGTTTGCTTTTGGTGGTAGTTACATTTAAACTCATTCTATATTTTATAACTAATGAAAAAATAAAATGTATAATCACTATTAATGTATAATATTTAATTGGGTGTAGTAAATACTGATTTACTTAAATTAAGATGACTTGTTTTTTTAAATGTAATGGCTAATATCATTGCATCCAGCATGTTTATCATACTTGATGATGTTTTAATATAGTGTCAGATATGTGTGAGTCTAACCGTCTTTGACTCGTACAGCTCAGGACATGGAGAACATGTCTGAAGATGATGGTTGGGAGTTTGTGAATCTCGGAGACCAGCAGAGTTTTGGCATAAAGACGGCAGGACTGGAGGAGAAAGCAACCGCATGTCAGATGCTGGTGAGTAGAGCGTCCATCCAGACATGCAGAGAACCAGCGTCCACCATGACCCCTTACTGTCTGACTTTAAGATGCTCTGAGCCACAAATCCATGCTTTGGCATAGAGTCTGGAAAGAATAAAACCACTACATGCATGGAAACATAATGCAGTTGCATGGCTAGAAATATTTTGGGTCCTACAACGAACCGAATGACTGGCATGTTGCAGTAAATGTTACTTGCAGGATATAGTTGAATCTGTTTTTCCTCAGGTGTGCTATGCTAAAGAGCTGAAGGAAGGTTTCGTCGAGTACACGGAGCAAGTCGTCAAGCTGATGGTTCCTCTGCTGAAGTTCTACTTCCATGATGATATCCTTCATTATCGTGCAGTGTAATGGTTTTGTTTAATGCTGACGTCTGGAGTGCATGACAGGGTTATTATAATTTAGTCTCGTGTAACCAGACTGACGGCTGGAGGTCTGGAATAGATGGCAGCATTTTGACTGACATGTCAAACAACCAATCACAGATCGTTTTGTTCAGCGTCATGTTTTGGGGCGTTGAAATATCTCCACATTAACTGACTCTCAAACGTGTTTTATACATTCTATGCCGCAAACTTTTAATATTTCACATACTTTTGAAAAGCCAGTGTTTAGTTGATCCTGCAATGCGCTGGTCGGTTGTAAACGCAGCGGCTTGCTTTCTTTAGGAGTTTGGTGTCACGGCATTTTTGTTTCAACTCTACAAACTTCTCTCGGAAAATCTTGTAGAATTCAACCAATCCGTCGACTACTTCGACACTCCTGAAGTGTTTCCACTTGTGTCATATGCATCATGCGTTTATCCAGTGGTCCGTGTGCGTCGTGACGTCTGAGGCTGAGACTAGCTATTTAACTCTGGGCTAAAATAGAGAACTACTTAAAATCAACTCTAATAAAAATGACAAACGCACAATTACTAACTTGAAAATTGTAAATATAAAGATTTTTTTTTTTTTTATTGCTGTCATTTAATTTGACTTGGTTTTAGTAAATGTCATTAGTTTTTTTTTTTTATGTCTATGTAGTTAAAAATATTTGTATTTTATCCGTTCACATGTTTATTCCAAAGGCATCAATTTTTTCTTTTTTTAAGTGCTAAAATAAAATTAGACATTCAAAAAAAAAATATATTTATTTTGACTATAGCATACGGTTTAGCATTCACAAATAAATGCACAACTTCACACCTGATTCACTTTCAGAAATATAGAAACTGGAAATGTTTATGTACATTAAATTGAGTCATTTAGCAGACGCGTTTATCCAAAGCCACTTACAGAAGCAATGATATGCAAGCGCTAGAAGAAGTTTCAGTTAGCTTAACGCAGTACACGTAGAAAGGTTTTTTATTATAATATAAATAAAAATGAAAACCGATACAATAGAGCAAGCTAGTGTTAGAGGGCTTTTTTTATAGAATTAGAATAGACGGCTAGAGTTAAAAGGTCAAATAAAGATAGAAGAGATGTGTTTTAGTGGACTCGTAGGTCTATAGCTATTAATGTTTTCTATTTTAGTACATTAACTTTTTATTTAATTTGTTTTGCAAGGTTTTTTTGTTCCATATTTTTAGTTAAGTGCAATAACCCTGCTGTTTCTCCACTTACCAACTCTTGTTCGGAGATGATTGTTCTCGCACCTGAGACTCTGTTAGCATCCTTAACGTGTGCTTCACGTGTGCGTGTGGCGGCGGCCGAGTCCATGCCTCTCCTGCTGGAGTGCGCTCGCGTCCGAGGCCCAGAATACCTCACGCAGATGTGGCACTTCATGTGTGACGCTCTCATCAAATCCATCGGCACCGAACCCGACTCAGACGTGCTGTCAGAGATCATGCACTCGTTTGCCAAGGTACTTCACCGGCTCATTCGGCTGTTCCCTGTACGAGTCACACGCTGTTTGTGTGTTTTCATAAATCAATGTCTTCTCTCGTTAGTGCATCGAGCTGATGGGAGACGGATGCCTGAGCAACGAGCACTTTGAGGAGCTGGGCGGCATTTTGAAAGGCAAACTAGAGGAGCACTTTAAAAACCAGGAGGCCAGGCAAGGTGAGGAACTACTTGCACTCTCAGAGGCTGTTTATTGCTTAAAAATACAGTACAGATTGTGAAATGCACTTTAAAATGGCTGTTTTCTATGTGAATATCTGTTAATTTGGGATTTTTTTTTTTTACTATCAATATTGAAAACTGTTGTGCTGCCGAAGATTTGTTGAAACATTTTGATAACTTTATTTTTCAGCTTTCTTTTGATTTATTGAAAGTTCAAAAGAACAGTGAATATTTTGAACAAGAGTCTTTACTGTCACCTTTGATCAATTTAGTGCAGTCTTGATTTAATAAGAATTATTTTTCAAAAACAGATCTTACGGAGGACAAAATACACATTTCTGGATTCATTCTTTCATGCATTTTTCTTCAGGTTTTTTATTTGTTCATTTTTATGGATTTTTTTTCCACTTCACTTTTCAAAAATGCTCTCAAATTATTGTTTCGGTTTTACTAATTTGATTTAAATCTTAGAAATCGGAAAGTGTATCTAATTGAAATTATGAAACTTTAATAAAAAAACGTATCTTTAAAAAGATATAGACCCGTATAACCCCCCACCCCAATTCAGTCTGCTAATATATATATATATATATATATATATATATATATATATATATATATATATATATATATATATATATATATATATAAAACAATTCTGAAAAATGTTCCACCTAGTTATATATATATATATTTTTTTTTTATATCAAACCGCATGTGTAATTAATTGAACTCATGAAACTTGCACAATTGTACAATACAGCCTCTGATTAATGACAGCTGGCAAAAATATGATTTACTGTAATGCTGAGATGTTTTTGGGAAATGAAAGGATTAAACTATTTTAATTGGCTAATGGATTGCCATTATCAGCCAATTGCAATCTTCGTCTGACGTTATAAATCTTCTGGAAAGTCATACAGGTTTGTGAAGTTTTACTCGTCTAATTGTTCTCCGCAGCCAAGCGACAAGATGAAGACTATGACGAGCAGGTTGAGGAGTCGCTACAAGACGAGGTGCGCTGCTCATCTAACACGCGTCTCTTCCAAGCCATTCAGATCACTAATGAAGCTGCTCTTGATCTGTGTTCAGGATGACAACGACGTCTACATCCTGACCAAGGTGTCGGACATCCTGCACTCCATCTTCAGCAGCTACAGAGAGCAGGTTCTACCGTGGTTCGAGCAGCTGCTGCAGCTCATCGTCAATCTCATCGTAAGTCCTCATCGAGGTTTTAAGGGTGCTTCTTTATGGAGATCTCAACACTTTAGGGTTACGGTGTCTTTATTTTAAAATGAAACAGTTACACCTTCTTGAGCCATCAAGAATGTTTTTTAATGAATTATATAGAATTCCAGGCACCACAAAACTGCTCGTACCCACAGCCATGTGCTTTATTTTGAGCCCAAAAACAGGTTTTTCCATTTTAAAATACAATACATTTATGTATTTATTTTAGGTAACAGGGATGTTGTTCATTAATACAACTTAATTTCTGTAAATGTACCAGAATTAGCCAAAGGCTATTTTTTTAAACCTGTAGTCCCAAAAATCGTGTAATGACTTGTTTTATTGTATTTTTTATAAATAGTTTTTGCCATGAAAATAGCCTAAGATGTTGACATGGCATTAAATAAAAATACACCACTGCTGCTGGACTGAAGTCACCCTGAAAAGAT
This sequence comes from Oxygymnocypris stewartii, assembly GCA_003573665.1. Lineage (NCBI taxonomy): Eukaryota > Metazoa > Chordata > Actinopteri > Cypriniformes > Cyprinidae > Oxygymnocypris > Oxygymnocypris stewartii. The sequence continues at coordinate 11,219 of QVTF01006250.1, forward strand.
GATTAAAATACACGTTAAAAGAATTGAGTTACATAAAACAATATATCGATTAGAACAGAATATTACAATTCATTAAAAAAAAACGAACTATTATATGTAAATGGCATAAAAAAATCAATGCTAAATACATATTATAATATAAATAATGAAATCTGGTGTTAAAATTGAACAAAAACACATTTAATTTGAAATAAAAATCACACTGATGACATCACTTGACTTCCTCCTTTCTGTTTCCTGAAGATCTATGAAGTATAGAGATATACGTAGATGCCTCATTCGCAACTGTTATTATGGGCTGCGATAGCCATCCACCATTTTTGGAAAGTCTGCGACCCTTTGATTGAGTTGACTGCGTCTACAACAGCGATTTATATGCTTGTATGTTTGAGTATTCATTGATTTACTATGGTGAATGATGTCAAATTGACCGTTCCAAGATGGTGGACGCGTCAACTTATCTGGAGCAGTCGGATAGGGCATCTATACATATCTATGGTAGGAAGACCCAGGATAAGTCCAACTGTGTCTTTTCAGTTATCAGAATCTCATAAGAAGCTTTTAGCTGAACTCACTGGTATGACCTATTTATTGTTATGGAAAATGAATGAAACCACTTGTACCATGATTGACAACCTTGCAGAAGAATACATTATTCATGAAAATTGTCTCTGGTGTCACCTTCCTCATGGATAACTAAATGCACAAAAATATATAATAAAAATCATTAAGCTGTCATTTAGGTGCATTCAGTCAAAGTAATCTAATAAGTTTAAATGTTAGAAAAATGAATGCACATTAAGACATCTTGCCGTTTCAAAAGTGGACTGTTCTGTAGAATGACTCTTAGCCGGTTATAGAGTGGTTATGGTGTTGTTGTGTCCCTGACAGTGTCCTCACAGACCCTGGGCAGACAGACAGTGGGGTCTGTGTATATTCGATGACATCGTGGAGCACTGCAGCCCGTCTTCCTTCAAATACGCTGAGTTCTTCCTGCGGCCCCTGATGCAGGCGCTGTGTGACACCAGCCCGGAGGTGCGGCAGGCGGCTGCGTACGGCGTCGGAGTCATGGCTCAGTTTGGAGGAGACAGCTACAGGCCTGCGTTCACAGGTGGGACGTCCTCTGCGCGTTCCAGCATAATTAGCATCAGTGGGGCCGTATAAAGTCGTTTGTACCCAAGTAATAGTGTATTTTATTTTTATTTTTTGGGGGGGTAATTTTCCTGGATTGCACTTTTCCCCTTCAGTTTTTCGGGATTCTGTTCCAATGGTTAAATTTTTGTAATCAAAAAGCATGTCTAATTTAATCAAATTATTGACTCTGTGGTATATTAAAAGTTAAACAAATTAAATATTTTTGGCCCTTTTGAAATTTAGTTTTAGAAATTTCCTTCTGATAATTTTATTTTTTTTAATGCTTATTTTTAGTAATAACAAAATGCATCCAATTCATTGAATTCATTCAACTTGTACGGTTTAACAAATCACATTTTTACACCCCTAAGAGTTCATTTGTATTTAATGTAATTAAAAAGCATGTGTAATTAAAGTCAGGAAACTTATAACAATTTTTTTTTTGGGAAATCCTTTACCCCAATTTTATTATTTTTACATTGTTTCCTTTTTTCAAAAATTTAGTTTTTTTGTGTTCAGTTTTAATCACATGAATTTTTGGTTTTAAAAAGAGCATGTCATAAGTGAAATCATAACTTGTTTACCAAATGTATTGAAAGTTGAATAACTTCACTTTTAGGTTTGTTTTTTTTTTTTTTCCTGGATTGCATTTTAATGTAATTTGAGTCTAAACTTTTCTGAATTTTTGATGCAGTATTTTTGCACTTGATTTATTCCTCCGAAATCAGCTAAATGACATGAGATCTGCGTCTTGAGTTAATTAGTGGGTTCTGCTTCATGGAAATCATAGGTCTCTCCCTCATATTATATTCATGCACATGTGTTCTTCCAGAGGCCGTCCCGCTGCTTGTGGCTGTGATCCAGTCTCCAGAATCCAGAGTGAAAGAAAACGTCAACGCCACGGAGAACTGCATCTCCGCTGTGGCCAAAGTCATGAAGTACCGCCCAGAGTGCGTCAGCGTCAACGAGATCCTCCCTCATTGGCTGTCCTGGCTGCCACTCAACGAGGATAAAGAGGAGGCGGTCCACACATTCAACTATCTCTGTGACCTCATCGAAAGGTGCGTGTCTGTCAGCCGACGGGAACGCTGGGAGTCTTGGATGCAGATTGAGTTTAATGTTTGTTTCCTCCTCCAGTAACAATCCCATCGTTCTTGGACCGGATAATACGAACCTTCCCAAGATTTTCACCATCATCGCTGACGGTGTTGTGAATGAATCGATTAAAGGTGAAGACGGTTGCAGCAAACGATTGGCCTGCGTTATTCGTCAAGTACAAGTAAGTGTAACGTCATGTGATATGAACAGACTGCTTTATCACGTACAGACATACTAACACCAGAAAGACTGATGCTGAATTAAAAATGCTTTCTGCATAGAATGAGTGACGTGGCTAGTATATTTATTCCTTTTTAATATATAAACGCATAACATGAATGACTTGGTGAATATTACTATTTGTTATATTGGTGCTCATCAATTTAAAAATGGCAGATATGCCTTAATGATTTGCAATATAAAAATGCATGTTTATCAAATATATAAATCAGCCCTTTTACGTTCAATATATATAGATATTTCTGTTAACGTAGTTTTAGCATTCAGAAATCCTAGCATAGCATTTGTTCATTTCAAATAGATATTTCTCATTGTTCTATTGGTGCTTGTAAATATCAAATTGTTTATGCTTGCTCCTTAATGATTTTGTGAAATACAAATATTCAATATTTTAAAATATTCAGTGTAAATCTAAAAATTGTGGTGTTTTAAATATTTCATGTCACCCTAGTCATACAGTATTTAATTTTCTTATATTGCACATACAGTATAAATGTGTATTTAAAATTATATTGTTTAAATATTGAATGTCTAGTCATGTAGTTAAATTTTTATTTGATATGCTGATGTATAAATAGTGTAAAGATCTAGTAAAATATAAATATATTCAGTTGTTCGTTTATGCATGTAAATATTCAATTTTATTTATGCTTTTAAATATTTCTATTTGCTATATGTGTATAGATGTTGAATTGTGTGTTGTTTTTTAAAGATTTCATAAAAAAAAAAATAAGTTTTTTAATTTGCTTTAAAATGTGTTTTCAGTGTACATGATGATAGTTTTTTTTTTAGGCCATTTCAGAGCACAGGCAGGATTAATATTAGTATTTTTCCAACACAAAAGCAGCACATGTTTTTCGTCCAGGTCGACGCATGCAGAATTTACATGTCTTTCCGTGTCTGATCTCTGACTGCTGCATGTGTTTCCGTGTCTGATCTCTGACTGTTGCGTGTCTTTCTGTGTCTGATCTCTGACTGCTGCGTGTGTTTCCGTGTCTGATCTCTGACTGCTGTATGTCTTTCCGTGTCTGATCTCTGACTGCTGTATGTATTTCCGTGTCTGATCTCTGACCGCTGCGTGTGTTTCTGTGTCTGATCTCTGACTGTGCTGCGTGTGTTTCCGTGTCTGATCTCTGACCGCTGCGTGTGTTTCCGTGTCTGATCTCTGACCGCTGTGTGTGTTTCCGTGTCTGATCTCTGACCGCTGCGTGTGTTTCCGTGTCTGATCTCTGACCGCTGCGTGTGTTTCCGTGTCTGATCTTTGACTGCTGCGTGTGTTTCCGTGTCTGATCTCTGACTGCTGCGTGTGTTTCCGTGTCTGATCTCTGACTGCTGCGTGTGTTTCCGTGTCTGATCTCTGACTGCTGCGTGTGTTTCCGTGTCTGATCTCTGACTGCTGCGTGTGTTTCCGTGTCTGATCTCTGACTGCTGCGTGTGTTTCCGTGTCTGATCTCTGACTGCTGCGTGTGTTTCCGTGTCTGATCTCTGACTGCTGCGTGTGTTTCCGTGTCTGATCTCTGACTGCTGCGTGTCTTTCCGTGTCTGATCTCTGACTGCTGTATGTCTTTCCGTGTCTGATCTCTGACTGCTGTATGTCTTTCCGTGTCTGATCTCTGACTGCTGTATGTATTTCTGTGTCTGATCTCTGACTGCTGAATGTCTTTCCGTGTCTGATCTCTGACTGCTGTATGTATTTCCGTGTCTGATCTCTGACTGTGCTGCGTGTGTTTCCGTGTCTGATCTATGACCGCTGCGTGTGTTTCCGTGTCTGATCTCTGACCGCTGTGTGTTTCCGTGTCTGATCTCTGACTGCTGCGTGTGTTTCCGTGTCTGATCTCTGACTGCTGCGTGTGTTTCCGTGTCTGATCTCTGATTGCTGCGTGTGTTTCCGTGTCTGATCTCGGACTGCTGCGTGTGTTTCTGTGTCTGATCTCTGACTGCTGCGTGTCTTTCTGTGTCTGATCTCTGACTGCTGCGTGTGTTTCTGTGTCTGATCTCGGACTGCTGCGTGTCTTTCCGTGTCTGATCTCTGACTGCTGCGTGTGTTTCCGTGTCTGATCTCGGACTGCTGCGTGTCTTTCCGTGTCTGATCTCTGACTGCTGCGTGTGTTTCCGTGTCTGATCTCTGACTGCTGCGTGTGTTTCCGTGTCTGATCTCTGACTGCTGCGTGTCTTTCCGTGTCTGATCTCTGACTGCTGCGTGTCTTTCCGTGTCTGATCTCTGACTGCTGCGTGTCTTTCCGTGTCTGATCTCTGACTGCTGCGTGTCTTTCCGTGTCTGATCTCTGACTGCTGCGTGTCTTTCCGTGTCTGATCTCTGACTGCTGCGTGTCTTTCCGTGTCTGATCTCTGACTGCTGCGTGTCTTTGTGTCTGATCTCTGACCGCTGCGTGTCTTTCCGTGTCTGATCTCTGACCGCTGCGTTTCTGATCTCTGACCGCTGCGTGTCTTTCCGTGTCTGATCTCTGACCGCTGCGTGTCTGATCTCTGACCGCTGCGTGTCTTTCCGTGTCTGATCTCTGACTGCTGCGTGTCTTTCCGTGTCTGATCTCTGACTGCTGCGTGTCTTTCCGTGTCTGATCTCTGACTGCTGCATGTGTTTCTGTGTCTGATCTCTGACCGCTGCATGTATTTCTGTGTCTGATTTCTGACTGCTGCATGTGTTTCTCTCAGGTTTCTGGAGGACTCTGGACACAGTGTGTATCGGCGCTCAACGAGACGCAGCAGAAGGCCATCCAGGACCTCCTGAACACGGCCTGAGTAAACGAGTGAAGTCTTAACCCTGTGAAACAGCCCATCGATTGAGGATTAAAAACTTTGCACCTGGAGTTCCACATCTAGATTTTTGGCCCTTTCCCCATTTCGACTAAAGAACCTTCATGTGACTTGTGTTGGGCCTCTGAGCCGTCTGGACCCGATCTCTCGAAGTCTTCAACAACGGTCCGGCGAGTGTTTAACGGCTTCAGAGACCCTCATCTTGAGCGGATGTGGGGGGGGTTTAGGGGTATGAAATGAAACTAACCGTCGTCCATCGTAGATCTTTAAGAGTTTCTGGTGTAGAAATTGTGCTTTTCTCCCTTCCGAGATCAGTTCTAGTTGTTTTGTCAACTCGTGTGTCTGTGGATCCTTGCCGAAGCTGATTTAGGGCTCGGTCCGACTCTTCTCTGACGGATCGGACTGAACGGACTCGTGTTGGTTGAGCTCGAATGCAGTAGAGCCATGATGTCGTCGACTTTTTTTTTCTTTGGGTTATTTTAGGTTTTTGTTTTCTTCTCTTCGACGCCGGGAGAACCAGGCAACGGTTTGCTCCACCTTCGCTGATGATGTCTAACGGCTAACATTGTCTGTCATTGGCTCACTTAATCCATGCAATGAAATAAACTACATTGGAAAACCGGGACTCTGGGTTCAGGCTTCTGATATTATGAAGGAAATGCACACATCTGATGCCGGTTGGCTTACTAGTCGTCACATGGAACATTTGTATGATATGCAATCTCTCCTGGGTAATCATTTTACAACACTTTCAGTATTAAAGCTGCAAGACATGATGAACTTTGTGTCAGTGTTACTGCGATCTGCATGCTCTGAATATGTGAAACTATTAAATTCAGTTCGGATTTAAATGTTACCTTCCTCAGATTCTGAACTACTCTTAAAAATAAAGGTTCTTCAAGCGATGCCATAGAAAAACCATGTTTGGGTTCACAAAGAACCATTCAGTCAAAGGTACGTTATATATAACTTACCTTTTTATTATCTTTTGCCACAGAAGCTTTTGTGAAACAAAATGTTAAAGATACCAAAAGCTTCTACGGCATCTTGACGCACCTTTATTTTTAAGCGTGTAGTACACTTGATTCAGTATGTTCACTCACTCAAGCGCTTGTTCTTCACCATTAACGAAGCTACAGAAACTAACATTACGGGAGCTGTTTACATGCTCTTTTATGGTTTTACAGCAGCAACTACAGAACATTGATTGGTAGCTTTTATAATGTTTGTAGTTGGATTATCACTAGCAATATTAATAAAATTATGAAGGTGTTAAAAGAGCATAAACGAGACCCTTGATATCCACTTGAATGCTAAATAAACCTTAAGATGCTACTGGATTTGTCCACATAATGCCGAATTTAACTTTTGGTGGGAATGAAAAGGCTGTGAGGGGAAGAAGTATGGCATGTCTAGTGGATTGTTTAATTAGTGCTTGTTCAGCTAACGAGAAACGTTACATGATCTGAGTTCACTCACAGATTTAGTTTTCATTCCCTTAAATTTGTTGGTATCTGATTATTAGTGTTAGAATAATGTCTTGCAGGAGCTGTACAATTTGGAGAGTAAGTTACTCTAAAATATTAATTACTGGTTACATCTTAAACAGTGTAATGACCCCTTTTCACAAGACTGAAGTGTTTAACGGTCATCAGCATCGTAAATCCTCACGTTTTTCATATTTGTATTGTTGAAAGAAATATGCATGTTATAACTGTTCTTTGTATTATATTACCTTTGCATCTAGTAAACGCTAATGTGAGGGTGTTTTTAACGCCGGGTCTTTGAGAGGAACAGTACATTTGATCGTTCTCTCTTCTGACTGCTGTTATCAGTCTCTCTCGATTCGTTTTCTTTTATTGAAAGTCATGAAAACAGTTTTATTTTGCTATTTGATCAAATGGGAATACAAAATCAATCTATGGTACTCTCTCATTCACTGCTCTTCAAGTTAACCCAACTATATGATGACTTCTGCTGCTGAGAAACATGGAAATGTGAGAAAGGTACATTAGATGAATTATCGGCTCTAAAAGTATTGCATTATTACGTATTACTTTCTAAATCCCACATCAGCCTCCACCAGTTGAACAATAAACGAGACATGGAACTGCTCTACTTTAAAATAAATAGAAAATTGCATAAATTACTCTTGAACGTACCAAAAAGATCACATTTTAACATGACGTTAAAAGTCACTGATTTATTCATAATATATAGTATTATATTCTATATAGTATTTGATGAAATTACATAACTAATTACATTAATCACTCACTTTACTTTAAGGTAAAGTTATTAAATTACAGTAATTGAGTAATGCATTATAACCCAACGCTGGTTACAGTCATAGTAACTTGTGTTTTGATAGTAATTAAAATTATTTTAGTTGGGAGCTATATTAATCATTGGAAGTGGATCAAAAAGGTTCATCAAAGTTGAGACCAGAACGGCTTTGATCAAAGATTTTAATCTACTTCAAATCTTGAGTGCTGTATATTGTATTTATGTTGGTATCTTTTGGACTGATTTCAAATTAATCGATCGTAATTAATCGATTTTAGTTGAGGAACCCCCCATGTATTTAACCCCCCCCCATGTATTTATTCCCTCATTGATTTGAAGGGAAGTGGTTCATCCACAGCTTGGTGGCGCTGTTACTCATCACAATATTTTATAAGACTTAAGTTCCTGAAAGCTTTTATTTCAACCACTTGTGATGTGAATAGTAAAACTGTACTGTGGCTGTTTACCACGGTAAAGTGAAATGTGATACATTACCATCACAGATGGTAATAATGTGATGCCGTTCAAGAATACTATGGTACTGCATGCCCCAAAAACATGGTACACTTGAGAAGTGACGTAGGACGAGTCCCTCAGGACCGCCGCCAGGTGTCGCTGTTCTCATCACGCGTTCACGAGGAGGCTGGAGGCGGTGTTTTATTGGATGAAATCGGTTCAGGATCAGTTCAGTCATGGCGTCTGGGAAGACGGTGGACTGCAGCGCTTCCCGCGAATAACCACCGACTTAACGCGACTCCTGCCGCTGTTCTGCGCGTTACTTCCACGGAATATCATTTAACAACATAGCGACGGAGCTACCCAGACACAAGCAGTGTTTATCCAGCAGTAAAGGTAAGATTCTGGGTTATTTTAGCGGCTCGCAATAAACCGGCGGCAGTGAATAAGAATAACTCTTAATCTTACGATCGCTAGATACATTGTAGCGGTTTCCATGGCTACTCGATTAAATCTCTCGCGCCGCCGCCGCTGTTGCCACGCGTCATATCGTCAGTTCCCGTTCCTCACCTCAACATCAAAGATTTACTATAGTGCTTTTCTGCAGAACTCTACGGTACTTTTATGTTTAGCTAAAATACTACGGTGATACCATGTTTTGTTTGATCCTTGGGAGTATATGCGATGGTGGTTTATTTAAATGGATCTCCAAGGTACTTAAACAAGAATGCATTGGTCCTTGTCCAAAAACATAGTATTATCTTGTTGCAATTTTGGTTTACAATGGTTTACAAATAGTTTTCTTTAAAACATCTGGCAAAAAATGTATAGCCTGTAAGTCGCTTTGGATAAAAGCGTCTGCTAAATGCATACATGTATATCTTAGATTACCATGGTATTATTTGAAAACACCAGCCATACTATGGTATTACCACAGAACTGCTTTTCCCTCAGCCTGCTTTTAACTAATGCAACGCAGCATATTGATGTGTGGAGTTAAACCAGAAGTAGATGAAGCACCAATATTGACCTTTTTCTTAATTGCGTTTATTTTTCATGTGATGTGGTATTTTATGTCGGTGTGCAGGACATTATGGAATTTCCCTGTCACGTGAATTCTTGATTCGGCTCACACACACACACGCCCGCACACACAAACACACGCACACACACACATACACTCTCACACACACACATACACTCTCACACACACACACACACACACCACACCACACCACACCACACCACACACACACGCACACACACACAGACACGCACGCGCACACACACACACACACACACACACAGTCAATGCAGCTTAACCTACTAACATCTGAACCTCAGGGATTACTTGACTAACCTATATCTGCTGTAAGCACACGCCTTGGCATGGATCTTCTGTCTTTAGTAAAATGACCACGGTAATCATCATTTCTACAGTTTTAGCTTCATATTTTCCATCTTTAAATTTCAAAACAACATTTCATGCCATAAATATAGCCATTTATTTACTAAATTTGTATTATACATTTATTTTTTTATCTTATTATACATAAATGTACTATGGTGATCATTATTGTTATATCTGTAAAATATATATATTATATCTATTATTATTATACCGTTGCCAACTAAAACTGGAAAACTTTTCTGCAGTTTATCTGTTCATTTACACGACAACGTTTGGGGCCTGAAAGCAATCTTTGGAAAGGGGTCTCAAAAGTGCAGGTTTTAGGAAACAATACAGTTATCATCACCGTGAAAACTACGAAAATGCCAATTTGTGAAATCGGTGACATCATGCGTAAGCGTATCACGTGTTCAGTCTGTAGGAATGCATGATAAGACTATGGTGGCCCAGCAGTGCCCAACACAACAAAACCTCCACAACACAACACAACACGTTACTTTGAGCTAATTTTGCTGTGTTGCGGCTCATTTCCATTCTGTTGTGTGGCTTGTTTTCGTTGTGCTGTGCTAATTTCGTTGTGTTGCTCCTTTTATTTTGTTACATTGCGAGTTTTTTCAGTTATGTTGCAACTTTTTTCCGTTGTGTTGCTCCTTGTTTCCGTTGTGACTTCATTGTGTTGTGCTCACCTCTTTTAGTCATTTATGTGAATCCGTGTGATTGCAAAGAAAAACGTGTCAGTTTTTAGTACAGTCATTGCTGTGCATGTTTGAGCATGTTCATCACAATACAAATGTTTAGGTATTTAGACAATATGATTAGTGTCACACTCGTGTAGTATGTTTACAAGCAGTCCAGAACGAGTCCTCCTCAAAGCCTGCTGTACAGAGCTTCTCTTCCATCAGCCCCTGGGCCAGCGGCGTTGATCCATGTGTTCAGATGTGTCTGTGGAGTCTGTCTCGCACCGAAGCCTCGGTTTCTCGGGGAACTTTCAAGCAAACACGTTGAAAGGCAGGTTAACTAGTCGAGTGAGTCTGGGAATGACCCACGCTGTATTGTGTTCCTCGTTCGCTGTGATGGGTGTGTGTGTGTTTGTATAGGATGGAAACAGAACGAGTGTTTAAATAAAGTAACAGTTTGGGAAGGCATCATATACCTGTTTAACCCTGCATGAGATCATTGACTAGCGACATGCTACTGAAATAGGTTTGCACTTTGGATTTAATGTGTCATAATAGCTTTTGCTCAAGAAGTACTTCCTGTTTCTTCTCTCGGATGAGTTGTTTATCTTCCTTCTGTGTTCACGTGCTTCCTACTTTGTGTAAAACTTTCCATTTTTTGTCCTGTTTGCACAGGTTTCCCTTTCATTTTTCAGCGTTCACTGTGACGTGTTCGCATGAGACGCTTCCTGCCAATTATAGAAAGATGAACTACACTGCATCAGGACGCTCTTATATAGTGACGCTGTGGTAGCTGCATAGCAACAGGCAGATATCAGAGCATAGCATTGCCCTAGCAACCAGCGAACAATGCCATAGCATCCATCCAGAACACTGTTGGAAGTACAGAGCAACTTGCTAAAAACCACTCAGAAGGCCTTAGCAACCACATAGCGAGATACCACAACACCCTAGCAACTGCTTAGCAATGTCTTTAATGATCCAAAAATGTTAAAGCATTTTGGCTTAACAATTATATTCAGCTTTTGCAGTTCAAATAAAGAGTTAAAGCCTACATATTCATACATGGTAGAAAATCAGTTCTTTTAACTGAAAGTGACACTGACAATGTTTTTTTTATTCATATTTAATAATGTAAAGCTACTTGCTTTAAAGCGATCTATTGCATGAAGTGTTATATAAATAATATCACGTGGCTTCTACATCCACATCACTCTGATGCTTTCTTAAACTGCTGTTTTCTTCATGTTTGTGTATATATTTAGTTATTTAGAGCAAACTTTTCAGCCCACGAACCCCCAAAATAACGGTGCCAGTGACTCGCGACCCCACTATCCTCGGAGGTGGTTAAAACATACAAATGTTGCACGCAATGGCGCACATGCACCAATAGGCCTATCAAAACATGCGCATAGCCTAATGACAACACAACGGTCTGACAACCAAATAATAGTAATTTACTCATTCGTTTAATTTCAACATTAACCTCACCTAATGAGATGGGTGGGTATTAACCAACGTTTAATTTCAACAAAAATAATATCCTAAGCCTAAAGCGAAAGAATGACCTATGTGCTCATGTCGTAATGTTTAACATGGGGCTGTAAATTGATCGTTTATTTGTCGTTAATCTGTCGTAATAACCTCAGGGGTCGCGATCAAGCGGAAAGTAAATCGAAAGGCTGATGGCTTTTTTATTTGCATGTTTTTTTAATGTAACCAATAACTACTACTTTTTATTTTTTTTGTTAGTTATGGATAAAATGTTATTTCTAATACTTTTTTTGATTTCTGGAAATCATCGTGCGCCCCCCCCCCCCCCCCCCCCAACTGTCTCACGACCGCTACTTTGGGAACCACTGATTTAGAGGAAAGCTTGTTGCATATATTTACATATTCATCTAAAGCAGTGTCAGGATGCTCGTTAACAGTAAAGATCATAGCACACTGTGTCTGAAATTTTTGCACGTTAAAAAATAAATACGACCTCACGTTTGTGTCAATCACATTTACCCTCCGAAACTTTCGTCTGTCATAAAAAGATTCGGATCAGGTTCGATTTTCTGCGTTTTCATATCCGTAGCATGCATTTTGATAGGAAAGGATGCCGAATATGAAAAAAAAACGCACGCCAAAATTTAAAAACTCGTCTTTTTGTTATAATCTGTCAAACTTTCCCTCACTCCAAGGTTTGGTGTTGTTTGCACGTCACATAAGTGCCATGTGCAGCCCTTACATTACGCCAAGATCAAACGTCTATTCGAAAACTAATATATTTGTCGTCAATTGTTAATAATGTTGACTAATCGTTTCAGCCCTAGTTGTCTGGAAAAGAAAAAGCTTTTTTTGGTAAATTGTTGTGTAACCGTACATTCACTTGCAACCTCTGAAAAACGTATAAAACAGATAAAATCTCATATTGTAATTTGTAGTATTGTTTCTGTATACGCTATATTGTGTTTCAGTGATTGTACAGCTCTCAGAGCGGCTGGAATGAGATTAGAAGATGATTATGAGAACGTGATCCCTCGTTTATGTTCGTCCGATCTCCTTTGGGAAAGATTATGAGCTCTGTGAAAACATAAACGAAGCTCCTCTGAGATGATATTAGCTGAAGCTGGAGGGTGAGAAAGTCTTGTTGAACCAGGAACCGGTGCGCTTCTCGTCATGCGTGTTTCAAACCAGCACGTGGTTAAAACGCAAGCTGTACCCAACAACAGAGGAGTTAGTCTTTTGTCATTTCTGCAAATGTCCTGCTAAGAATGGGTGAGCTAAAGATAGCGTGAGGAAGATTAAAGATAAGGAAGGTGCGCTTGTCATCATGTTTCTGTAAGTGTGGTTTAATGGCTCTGGTTTGAATGGAAACCCAGTTCTTTAGAGGTCTTTGTACCCTGTTTGTGTTTGCATCGGTCTGTCTGTAATTAACGAGCTTCTCCGGTACAGTGAGGCTTTGCTAATAGAGCGGCAGACGTTCATTGGTTAACACATAAATTAGACTCTCAGGTTTTGTGGGTGGGTAATGAAACTGCCAGCCGAGGGGGATTAAAGGTCCCGGAGGAGCCGCTTCTCAGTTACTCATTCAGTTTAATGTGTGTAACCAGTAACTCGGGCCGGGACAAGGGAAGAATGGGCCCTTTATGCGCTGCTTGTCTTGTGCACCGGTCCCTGAAGACTGCATGGGAGCCTGTTGGTCTTTCTCTGTCCCGACTCACTGTTTTTCGTGTCTATTATTATTCTTGCTCTGTTTAAGTCTCTTGCTTTGTTAGTCATTATTAACCAGTACTCTGACAGTAAGTTGGTTGATAACTGTGTCAGTTAACAAAAGGTTAGAGATAACAGATAAATAAGGCAATACCCGATACATTTATTGAGATGATCAACTGCTAACGGTCTCTGTTGGTAGGTAATGTTGATTTACTGATATGTCCTTTAGTCAGATTAATCTGCCAATATTTGGTCTTTTCATGATTATCGGTAGGTAACTCTGCCCAAGTGTTGTGAAGGACCGATAATATTGGGATAAGTTTGATTTAAGATTCAGTGTGACAATAAAATGACCACTTGGTGATTTGCAGAATTGGTGTAACGAGCCCTTTTCTTAGTTCAGTAATTTTTCAATATATAATATATCTTAAACAACACAAACAAAAAATGAAAATGAGAAAGCTGTGCAAGCAAATTGTGTAAAACTTTTTAGTATTGTTTATTTTATGTTTTGTTTAGATAAAAAAATAGATTTTTGTTTGTTTATTCATTTTTTATTAAGTAAATTGTGTAAAACTATTTATTTATATTAATAACAAAATATTTGTATTTATAATTTCTTATTAAATTGCATGTTATTAATTGTTATTCAATTTATTTATTTAGATTAATAAATAAATATTTGCTTGTGTTCATGTTTATTAAGAATATTTTGTAGTGTATTTTAAATCATTTTAAATAATATTAATTCATATTATAATTTATTTATATTTAATAATGAAAAAAATGTCAAAATATATTTTATTTTATAAAACTTTAAAAAAAATTTACAGTAATGAAAAAATGTAAAAATATATTTTATTTATAAAACTTTTTCTATTTTTTTTTACAGTAATGAAAAAAATGTAAAATATATTTTGTTATTTTATACAACTTTTTTTATTTTATTTTTTTTTTTATATTTTTTTCAGTGGCCCTTGAAAAACAATGTTTTTGGCTTCTCTTTCATCTATAATGTAGTCCTCTGTCACACATAATGTCCAACTGCAGAAAGTGAATGATAACAGGCCGTTCTTCCACGGCTCATGTGAACATCTCCCGTCGTTCCCTTGATGAACAAAGCTCTGTAAACTCTGCTAAGCTCTATTGATCTGCTGTAACCTCATTGACATCACATCCTCTGGATCTACTGTTATCATAATGCCACAGATAGACTCAGCGGGTCTTTGGGATGGAGGTTGTGTGGGTCGGAGGGGTTTTCTGACGGTGTAGATGCAGAAACACCCCTGTCCAGACTCATCTCTTATCACTCGTCTGAGTGCTGGTGAGGAATGGGACTCAGATGAGAGTTCGGCGTCTGGATCTGAGATACAATCAGTGCTGGAATGTGTTTGTTTATAACTGCTCCGGTTTAGTGTTCGAGAAGTGATCAAGCCTCTGAGTATTAGTGCAGTCTGTCGCCCTGAAGCCCATTTTATTATAGATTTTATTGTGGTTATGTTACACTGCAATTTTGTTTTGATTAAAGATTAAAAAAAATATATTAATTGAGCATGTTTTACAAGAAAATACTATGATTATAATTTTTTTGTCTATTTGTAATTTTGTGAAATGTAGGTTTTGAGTGAATTTGATTAAATTCTACATTAATAGTTTTTCAGTTTGTCTGGTATTTTGTGTCTGGCACTGTTTTCTTTCAGCTTTTTATTTTATTTTATATTATTGCATTCTTTTGCATTTGATTAAATTAAATATATATTTGCATTGTATTTTTTCTATATTGCAGTGCATTTAGTGGCATTTCATAGTACATAGCATTTTAATTTGCTTTTGTATGCTGTGTTTTTTGTAGCCTGTGCATTTATTTTGCTTTATTGGATTTTGACATTGCATTGCATTTTGTTTTGTTGCATTGCATTGCATTTTTTGGAATTTATTGGTTTAGGTTTTTTTGCATTACATTTCATTTAGCTTTATTGTAAATATTATTGGAGTATGCTTTACAAGAAAATACATTCAGTCTCTCTACCTCAAATTTCAAGTACAGTTCAATGTTACTTGGTGTTTATTTGTGAAATTTACATCAGTGTTTCTTCGGTTTCTTAGCTGAACTAATGTTCATGTCATTTGCATGTGTTGTTTGTAGAGTTGAATCCTGATTCTTTGCGTTGTCATGCAGCGGTGTGGGTTTTGTTTGTGTCCTGTATGTAAATCCTCGTGGCAGTGTTTGTGTAAACACCAGGAAGCACTACTGTACGTGTTCCTGTTATGATTGTACTGTACTTCTCCTCTCGGTTCCTTTTAAGAGATTGAAAAGTGTCGTCTTTTCAGTGCTATGAGCAGATACTTGGTCTCTCATCTGTTATGAATCTCACTTCTAAAACGCTCGTTCAGAGAGGGGGTAAGCAACATAAGCGCGCAAGGGTTCAATTTACCCATTTATTAATGGCCAAACAGTTCACGCATCGCATTAATTCATCAGCAACATAATAATAAAGAACTGAATAAACTAAAGTAAATCAATATAGAATAAAACACAGATCAACACTACATAAACAGGCATCGCTTCTCAGCAGCTGACTTGACCGTGCTGCGCTCTTCATCAGTGATCCTGGATGGCTGGAGCTTCTCAACAGGTCTGCGTCATGCTCATCAAAGAGTGTAGAAGTGACCGTGGTGGACACACGCTGGAGCAGGGAGCCACAACACCACCTATATACAGCCCAGAGCGCCCCTACTAAACAGACCACAGGTGTGCTCCACCTCGAAACAGAACAAACCAAATCAGTACCACACGGAAAAGAAAAACAAACAACAAATACTGATCCCACAAGACTAAAGGCCCGTACACACCGGGACGAATTCGCCGCGCCTCGTGACTAAACAAAGGGCGCCAATGTGAGTGTGCACACGACGCGAAAAAATGCCACGCGTAAAAGCGTCATTTAAAAAAAAAAACGCCTCGGGTTCGTTTTTTTGGTTTGACGCGCCGCGTCAAAACTATCCGACCAATGAGATTGGCGCTTTTGCTCACGTGTCTGGAGCTGCTGAAGTTACAGTAAAACACAACTTTGGGGCGCTCAAACACAAAACAGTCTTGCCGAGCACACATACGTAACGACGAAGAAGATATACGCCGAGTAGCGTCTACACCGCCGGCGTCTTTCCTCATTCAACAGAACAATAATATCTTATCGC
>QVTF01006251.1:0-22157 GCA_003573665.1 Oxygymnocypris stewartii
TATATGTATATATATATATATATGTATGTATATGTGTGTGTGTGTGTATATATATGTGTGTGTATATATTGTGTGTGTGTAATAATATTATTAATATTATGTATTAATACAAATTATTAATAAATATTTAAATGCAAATAAAATATTCTTAAAATGTTTTTTAATAATTTATTATTTCTTAAGAAATTCAAAACACTTTAATTAAAACTCAATAAAATTGTATAAATAATTCAAATTAAAACATTTGTAATTAAATCATTCAAATATAAAATACATTTTTAAATACAAATTCTATATAAAACACAAAGTAAATTTATGCTACAAGTGAATGTAGACACCACAGTTTTAATAAAGTATGGATGGATATTTATTTTAAGATTGTGCTAAAGATTATATTTAACAGTGTTAAATTATTATTATTATTGTAGGTTAGTTAGCACTATATGATCTAAATACAAAAATAAAGAAAATTAGCAAGAATTATTAAAATATCCATGATCGTCCAATACGATAAATAATCTGCTGATAACCAATATGGCACCAATATATCATGCATCCCCTGAGTGAATCTGGCTTTAGCTTTGACAAATTGTCACCTGTGTCCTTTCAGCCTTCTCCTTATCTAAGACTGCTGGAATCTCACATGCAGAATGAGACCCATCATTCTGACCACCGTACAGAAGTCCAGTCCAGTCACGGTCACACAGAAATCCAGTCCAGTCACGGTCACACAGAAATCCAGTCCAGCCACGGACACACAGAAGTCCAGTCCAGTCACGGTCACACAGAAATCCAGTCCAGTCACGGTCACACAGAAATCCAGTCCAGCCACGGACACACAGAAGTCCAGTCCAGTCACGGACACACAGAAGTCCAGTCCAGTCACGGTCACACAGAAATCCAGTCCAGCCACGGACACACAGAAGTCCAGTCCAGTCACGGTCACACAGAAATCCAGTCCAGTCACGGTCACACAGAAATCCAGTCCAGCCACGGACACACAGAAGTCCAGTCCAGTCACGGACACACAGAAATCCAGTCCAGTCACGGTCACACAGAAATCCAGTCCAGTCACGGACACACAGAAGTCCAGTCCAGTCACGGTCACACAGAAATCCAGTCCAGTCACGGACACACAAAAGTCCAGTCCAGTCACGGACACACAGAAGTCCAGTCCAGTCACGGACACACAGAAGTCCAGTCCAGTCACGGACACACAGAAGTCCAGTCCAGTCACGGACACACAGAAATCCAGTCCAGTCACGGACACACAGAAGTCCAGTCCAGTCACGGACACACAGAAATCCAGTCCAACTATAAAACCACTGGCGTTCACCGTACTCTCCAGCTCACTGGAATTCCCTCAAGTTATCAAGTCAGTGAGTCTTGTCCCAGATCTCCTCCCATACCCTTCAAAGTGCTCCAGCCGGCAGACCCCTCAGATCCACTCCTGTCATTCACACCAGCTCTGGGCGGCATGTTGCAGTGTCTACAGAAGCTGGAAGAGGAAGTCAGTCAGGTGAATGGTGTGATGCATCCATCCAAACCTATTACATTTCTGACTACCTATTATTGCTACAGACTGTCATGGTTTTACTTCCTTCCCTCTTGTGATGCTTTCTGTCTCTTTTGCCTTTGAATACTTTGCAGAGAAAAGTGCAGGCTGAAATTACTAGACAGTTCAACAAAAAGAGCATTAAAGAGCGAGCTCAGCAACTGAGCTGCCTGTTCACTGGCAAACCATCTCAGGTGAAAAGCTAAACTTATGGTTGGATTGCATCAGTAATACTAAAGCATGATGGGACAGCCCTGCTTACTGTGTGCTCACAAAACGTCAGTGGCTGGTTTAGTGTGTTTTAACAAGTTCTGTATTGTGTTTTGGTTTTTGTCCTTCCTTGAAAGGACTTAAATGTGCAAACATCCGATGGTCTCTCTCTTTCTCTGTGCTTTTTACAGTGACCTTTTCTTTTTCATCCTGACTTATATAATTATTGAATGCAATAACTGAGGCACAAGAAACGCAGAACAGTTTGTTTGGTCAGCACGCTTTCATTTCAGCAGAACTAATCAGGAATGCATAAAATAGTCCCATTGCAGTTGGCCGCTTTGCTGAATGCAGTCCTCTGTTCTCTCTTTCTGTCTGAGATCCTCAGTTTTTGTCCAATATTATTATGTAGAACTGATTTTTAAAAAAATAGTTCAATTAAAATGATTAAATATTATTTAAACACTAATATTATTATAATTGTATTGTTTAGTAGTAGTACTATATTAATTTATAGAACGGATTCATAAAATTTTTATATTTTTATATATGAAATATATATTTTTATTTATGAAATCTTTTAAAAATAATGTAAAATATATTAAATTGTCTTAGTAAATTCTAAATTAAATGTTATTATAATTGTATTTGTATTATCATATGTTTAATAACTGATTCATATTTAATATAAATGTAGTAATGTTTTGTTTGTTTATTGTAACTAAATATTTCATATTTTATTGATTTATATCATGTTATTAATTAATGTTATTCAATAATGCATACTAATATTTTAGTATAATCTGTACTAAATATTACTCAATACAATTTATTTTTAGTAGTAGTGGCAGTGGTTAATATTTTTTGTATCATTATTTTGTCTGTCCTCAAAAAAAAAAAGATGTTTTTTTCATCTTCCTGCTCTCCTCACACAGGCAGATGAAAGCTCTTCTGCTGTTTCCTCCTCTCCTTCTAAAGCCTTCTCATTTCACGCTATCCCAGAATCCTCTACTCTTTCCTGTCGTCTGTCTCCTGTTCCTTCAGTCCAACAGCAGCAGGTAAAACATTGTGATTTATATTAATAATAGTAGTTAGAGGACTACATAAACACGCTGTGGTTTGAGTCACATTACAGAATAAATCAGAATCTGTGAGTAATTAATGTTGAAAGGTATTTTCCCATTGGTTGTAGTGCAGTGAAGATTCAGAAACACAGCTGAAGCCCGATAAACTCACAGATTGCTCTGAAATCAGACGTGTAGAGTGCCTTGACCCCTCCAAACAGGTATTCAAGCTGCTAATACACTGACCTTAACCTTGCATGTCATAAACACTTGGATGTTTTGCCATTGATAAAGCAGTTACTTTTTCGCACTTTCATATCTGTATCACTCTCCACTATGGTTTGAATATCTACCACATTTCTTCATTTTCTTTCTATTCTCCTTTCCACCCCTTCATTTCTTCACTGCTGATGGTCAGAGAACTGTTGGAAAGGTTTCTTCTGCTATTGGTGTTAAAGCAGCTACACTGGCAATCTTATACGAGACCGATCACAGACCTAACAACCCCTTCACCCTCTCGCTGGTAAGCAGTTCTGTCCTGGGACAAGATGATGGTTAGGAGATGAGGTGGTTTCTTGAAGAATCCTCTGAAGTTTAAAGAGGAGCCCTGATGTTCTTGTTTATGTGAAGTCTTTTTATTTTCCCAACAAAGATGTAGTCTGTATTCCGAAGTTACAGCCTCGGGATGTAGGCCAATGTCATGAGGTTTTCTTTAATTTCTCAGTTGTTTTCTATTGTAAACTGGTGTCTTCAAATCTTGTGATCTGTAGAAAGCAGAAGAAGTGCAAAAGCGGCATGTTCTTTTTCTGACGGCCACAACTGTGTGACGTTATCTGTAGTTAAGAGAGTCTTTATCCACAGACAGAGGCCAGAAGATGTGCAGAATCTGGGGCGGTGATATATATTCTTGTATCTGGCTTATCAAACAAATTCCTCGTATGTGTAAACATACCTCATTCTCATCAAAGCACAAGCTTTTTGCCTGATTTTTCAGGATAATACTATTCATTGGTTATTGATGTATTGACCGATTAACTAAATATTGTACCTTTTTTCATATTGTGTGATTTCACTGACCTGCTAACTTAAACTTGTGACATTTCACTGTGGTTCCTAGCTGGGTTTGCCCTAATTTGGCCCTCACTAAAACAGCTGATCAATGTGCTAGTAATATAGCAAATTCATCAGCATGCCATGTAACCTTCAAAATGTATGTAATTTTAGTTTAATTTGTTTTGATTTTTAAATGTAGTTTTTTATATTATCAAATTATTTTATTTATTTGAATTTATCCATTAATAAACTGTGCGTCTGATCTCATTGCAGTGTATTGGAACAATGTTGTAACAGCAAAGTTGAGTTTTTCCCATTATTTGAATGGATGATGTTGTGTTTCAGACCAGCGTGCGGAAGGAGTTTCCCTCGGGTCTGGGCGGCAGCGACACCTGTCACTTCTGTAAGAAGCGCGTGTACATAATGGAGCGGCTCAGTGCGGAGGGATACTTCTTCCACAGAAAGTGTTTCCGCTGTAACATCTGCGGCTGCACGCTGCGGCTGGGTGCTCATGCCTTCGACTCCAACCAAGGTTTGTTAGCATGAGGTTGCATTTATAATGCCATTTTTCTCATTAGACTGCTACATGTAGTATGTAGTTGTGAATGGAGTAAATTATTTACTTGAATTATTTTCTTGCAGGCTCTTTTTACTGCAAGCTTCACTTCTCTCAGAGAAAAATCAGCAGTAGGCATCCGAGAGAGAGGTAATGTTAATACATTTTATAAAACAGATGTGGTCAACCAATAAAATAGTCAGTTATACAGTTTAGAATTAGTTATACAAAGAAATTTGACAGCAGAATGCTGAGAGAGATCAATAATAATTGATTTAAATCAGTTATTTAAATAATTTTTGTTTACATCTGATGCTCAATTTATTTGTTATTTATAATTTAATAAGAACGCATACACATTGTAGATGGGGCAAACATAGAGAACTGAAAACCGTCCAAACATGACATCGTGTGACAATTATTAGTTATAGGTGGTGTTTTAATTATTATAGTTATTATTATTATCAAATCAATCTAGATTTTAATAATAATGATAATACCTTTTCAGAATAATTTGTATTATTCCGTCACGTATTATTAATATTGTTGATACCTATAACTAATAATAGTAAACAATATTAATAATAATAATTATAAACAATTTATAAAAGCTATTTTATTATTTATAGTAGTATATAATTATTAGTAATATAATTAATTATAGGTTGTGTTGTGTTTTAATTATAGTTATTATTAATAATCAAGATAATGTAGATTTTGTTAACAATAATGAACTTTTTAGAATAATTTTTATTCCATGTATTATAATTATTAGATAAACTAGATCTGCTCATTATTCTTATTCTTAGTCATGTTTTCATTTATTTATAATTATTTGTTATTAGTAATATTATTTGTTGTTATAATTAATACCTATAACTAATAATAATAAGTTATTATTATAATACACTTAATTATAAAAGCATTTGTTTTTAATAATATATAATTATTAGTAATTATAAATAGAATTTAGTTATAGGTGGTGGTGGTATGTTTTAATTATTATTATTATTATTATTAATAATCAAGATAATGTAGATTTTGTTAACTTTTCAGAATCATTTTTATTATTTAGTCATTTATTATTATTATTATTATTATTATTATTATTAATAATAATACCTATAACTAATAGTAATAATATAGACCTGTTTATTATAATCATTATTAATGTTTT
Source organism: Oxygymnocypris stewartii (assembly GCA_003573665.1). Classification (NCBI taxonomy): domain Eukaryota; kingdom Metazoa; phylum Chordata; class Actinopteri; order Cypriniformes; family Cyprinidae; genus Oxygymnocypris; species Oxygymnocypris stewartii. Next base: position 5,616 of record QVTF01006251.1, read on the forward strand.
TGATTTTTTTTTTCCCTTAGTTATTAGTCCTACTTGTTATTATAAATATTATTATCACTTATATATGCATTGTCTGTCTGGTGCGTCTACCTTCAGTATCCTAAGCACATTTATAATGTACAATAGAAGTAACTTTTAGTGTATTGTAAATGTTACATACTCTTCTGTTTTATTTACATCATTATTACAGATCAATGGAGTTGGCAGGCCCTCGTCCAGCGCTAGTTCTGATTACACGGCCACCGACGGCCTCCGCGGCCCATCCTCAGGTACCCTGACTTCCCTTATTAGGAACCGTCTGCACTGGCCACTGCACGTGGGCCGCACACTGTTCGGTACGCCCCGCCAGCTTGCCCGCTGGATGTATAAGTCGGTCCGGGCCGTAGGGCTACACCTCAGAGAGCGCCAGGAGGACTATGTATTCCTTTATGAGCTACTGAGTCTGGGTGTGCCCTTCATATATGTGCTGCATGAGATGACGGGCCAGATGAGCCGAGAGGCCATCGCTCCCTCCCCAGTGAGCATGATGGAGTCAGTCGAGCCATACCGGGGGCTTCAGCTGCCTTAAAGAGTCCTCGGTACTGCTGGACTGACGAGGGAAGGGGCTTCTTAAACTGTATACCAGGCCAATCCTTACACTGAATTACTTAGTTTATTGCTTATAATATTAGTTATTTCTCTTACCTTTGACAGTGTTACATAATTTGAGTGAGAAGCTGCATATTAATATTAAAGGTACAGTACACTTTTTTTTTTATCCTCCTGTAATTCCAAACCTGTATGACTGACTTCAACAAATCACAGATTTTTGAATCAATGAAAAGTTTTCACATACAGTGAAAGTCAATGGGGTCCAATTTTTTTTTAACCCCATTGACTTTCATTGTATTGACAAAAACATCATCAACATTCAAAATGTGTTATTTTGTGTTGTGCAAATGAAAGTAAGTCATACAGGTTTGTAACCAGGTTTGCAGGTGAGTAACTGATGAAAGAATTGTCATTTTGTGTGAACTGTCCCTTTAAGAAGCATCTATGGCCCTATAGAGTTTAAGAAACATTCAGTGTTCGTAAATATTCCTTTGATAGAAAATGTAAGATCTAAAGCTGATAAACTAAGAGCACTTTACTGAGAAAGGTTGTGCCGCTTTATCCTAACTGCCTGAAACTGCCGGTTAACGTGACTGACTGCGACGTTAAGGTTTGCATCTCCCCTTGGTCAATGTGCAATGGAAATGCCAAACAGTATTAAAATGTATTTTGATGACTGTTAATGAGGAAATATGATGCGCTTTATCTTGTTTTTTTGTTAAAATGTTCACTTTTCTTAGTTTACGTCCTTTTGGGGAATCTAGATGTAGCTTATAACCAAAAGTGTTTTTTTTTTTTTTCTCTTTGTGATGTAATGCAAATAGTCTTTGTTGGTCAAATACATCATATTCTGCATTGATTTCTAATGTAAAAGTGGAGGAAATGTCCCTCGGTATCACTGTGAATAGGGTACCTCCAATTGTAATCAGTATTCAAGCATTCCACTAAATGTGTGGTGTAAAGCTTTAAAAGTGTCTTTTTGTTTTTCTTGCACTGTTTTATCAGTGTGTAGTGTACTGAACATGAACATGCATAGTTATAGTTCTGGAAAATTCACCCTTGATTTTAGTGCTATTTCTTTATCAATTTCCTTCTTTCTCTTCATATTTCATGCTTTTCTACATCATAGTCTGTTTCAAGTTTCCAATGCTTCAACCTCTAATCGGCTGAACCGTGAGAGCTGGAACGCAATTGGCCTGCATGGGTCAGGTGATCAGGTTGTTTCACTTTGCACTGGCTCTCTTAACTATAATATTAACCCCACTATTATGAATGCAGCATGGGTCTAATGTATGAACATTTCTTATTAGATATCCCAAACATTGCTGTCCTTTATCAAAAGTCGGCATTGCATTTGTTTGTACTAGAGCTAACGTACTAACAGAAGTGCACTTGTATACGCTTGACTATCCCAGCATGCTTTTTAAATGCACCCGTTTTCTAGTACACGGCGCCCATAAAGTAACCTCCCTTCTTTTTTCTCTCCATGTTTGTCCTCTCTGTTGCAGAGGCTGCTATACTATCCCAATCCCATGTAAGAGCACTCTGTTGTTCCTTTTCCTAAAAACAAACTGAGGTCGTCCTATAAGAAGACTTAGTTTGCACAATTCTAAAGTCCTTTAAGGATAATTTTTTGTAAATTTTAGCTTACCATCTCTTTGTATATTTCACAATAAAAGACTGTTTCTCCTCATTTATAATATATTTAAAGCCTGTACACAAAATAAATTCATTTTAATCTCTAAAAGTTTGTTTCTGCCTTTTTGTCAGCTTCCTGTGTAACCCTCAGCAAAGATATATTTGTGTTCATCAATGCAACTGCCAAGCTAATAAGAAGAAATGTAACCCAACTATCACAATTAAGTATGGGATTAAAAAATAACCCTGTACCAGATATATCACACCCACAATTCACAAATATAACCCTCCCCATTTTTTGCACTTTTGACACTTTTTAACTTCACATCCCATTTTTTAAAAGCATTGGAACTGCAACAAACCATTTTTTATGAATATTTTTAAAACATACATCAGACCCATTTTAAATTATTCCTGAATTCCTTTATAGTCAAACTTAACTTGGTTCTTTTGGGTCTTTTCTATCCTGTCCTTGTATCTGCTTTTTGAAGGTGATTGCACTGCCTCCTATTTTGAACTCAAATAATACAGCATAATCATTTCAACTATAGATGATGCATTCTTTATTATTAGTGCTGTAAAATGATTAATCACATCCAAAATAAGTTTTTGTTTACATAATATGCGAACAGTGTATATTTATGTGTATATATAAATACAAACACATACATGTATATATATTAATGAAAATATTTGTTTATATATTAAATATATTTATCTATAATATAAATGTATATACATGTAACTATTTTCAAAATATATTGTATGTGTATTTATATACATAATAAATAAACACAATGCGCATACATATATTATGTAAACAAAAATGTTTATTTCGGATGTGATTAATCGCAATTAATCATTTGACACCACTATTTATTTATTTATTTATTTTAAGCTATTAAAATGGCCTTGGGATCTCTCACACCCCAAAGCAAACATGGGGGTTACATTTAATTTCATATCCATGTTTCGTTTATATATTTGCCTACTTTGTGTAGGCAAAATATAAAGATAAAAACAAATTTTGGGGGATTTTTTTTGTGCAAGATGTACAGATTTAAAAATGAATGGAAAAAAACTTTTAGAAACATAATTGAAGACTTTGTGCTGTCTTTATCTCATTTGACACACAAAAGCAGTATTTACTGACTACAGTATTCAGTATGTACAGGAAGGACTATCATAGAGTGTGCTAAAGGGAAAGAGAGCTAAATAGTGAGGGATAGAGACCATTGAAAAACACTAATCAGTACAGACATTCATATGGAGAGTGTCTCAAGGTTATAAAGTCTGTTTAACATTAATAAAGAGATGAGGAATTAGTTCATATTTAGCCATGTGTTCAGACAAACTGTCCTCTAATGAAAGTTTTCAATTACCTTATTGCCATTCAAACAGGAATTCAGCTTTTACAAACCATTTCATTCAAGTGATTAAAGAACATTTGACAAGCTATACATATAGTTAAAGTTCATCTTCAGGGATGTGGAATAATAATAATAATGTAAATTAATAAACCAAACAATTTGTTGATGTTAATATTGTGTGTTTGTTGTTGGCTGGTGAAATACAGACATTAAGGTACAGTATGTAATCATTTCTGAAGATGGAGGTATGATAGCAGGGTCTGGTTTATAAATTCAGTCTGTCATGTGTCTGCGTGGACCCCGCAGGAGCCGAATCAGACTCCAGATCTCAGAATGACCTGAAGAGTTTGTCGAAGCCCAGCGCTCCGGCTGAGAGTGCAGAGGTGCAGGCCGTCTCAGACTCGACAGAGGTCATAAACATGAGGTTGGTCCACAATATTCACTTTAAAGGCCCGTTCACACCAAGGACGATAACTATAAAGAGAACGATTTTAGCGTCCGCACCAGCGAACAATATCGTCTGTAAGCACACACTCGAACAATGAAACGCTTCATTTACCACGACAAGGAGCTACAAAATGTGTCAACATTTTAGACTCCACAAGTGTCATTGCCATATGAGAGAGCTAGTCTATTGTGTTTTTATACATTATTTCTACATTATCTTGAGTGAACGCTTTTTTAAACATTTAATAATTTTAGTTATTATTATTACTGTTCTATTTTAGTAAACATGATTAAATAACTAATAATAATGAAGTGTGAAAGCTACAGTGATCCCGTCTGATACTTTCTTTTGCATATTTTGGAGTAGTGAAGTCAAAGATTCCTCTAGAAAGCCAGATCCTGCACCTGCGTGTCCTGATTCTTCACTGCAGAAAGGTCAGTCAAAACTTCTTTCCTTGTAGTTTAACAATGTCAGAGAATGTCATATTTTTGTCTTTTTCAATGGCCCCAAAATGTATTTGGACACTTTTCAGGTCACATATCGAAGGGCTCGTCCCTTTTATACAAGGATGGCTTAAATGTCCCAAAAGGACACTTTCGCACTCTTAATTAGTGGATTGATTTGTATTTCATCTGTGAGTTTCCTGCTTGGACTTGTGTCTGTGTTTTGAATGAAGTTAAGGAGTGGCAGTCAAAGCCAGACTTTCCCGTTGACCGTATATTATTTTTGGCCTGTGGACGTGTCTTGCAGCGAGCTGAACATTTTGTTCGGTCACACGTGTAGCTTGTTAGACAACAGCTGTTGGCTTTGTTTGCTTAGCTTGCCAATTGGATGAAAACACATTCCAAGGGGAAACAATAAATGTACATTGAAATAAAATGCTCTTAAATGATCAATGTCACTTAAAGTGCTCGCTCTGATTTCCTCTTCAGCAGTGAAACGCTCCACAGCCAAAGGTGAAATTACCAACAAAAACAACCTCTGGAAGAAGAAAATCCGATCCAGTAAGTATGTTCACTCTCCCACGAATACAACCAACAATATGGAAACCTTCAAAGACACGACAGAAGTGTTTTTCCTTCCCATTGAGCTTGTGTTGTCAGACACAATCTTTATTCTAGGTTGAGTTTCTATGCATGAGTTATTTATCTACTCAAGGTTGATAAAGAGCTCAATTAATGAGTCTCTCCCACTCTGTCTCAACTGAACATGCTGAATGATTCTTGCTTATTGTAGCGCTTGTCATGTCAGTTGCCATATAACTAATCTGAATTAATTTGTTAATCCTGACTAGATTCATTTCAAGCGTCATACATGATCTATTTATAAAAGCTAATGCAGCTTTTGGTTGCCTGAGCACATGTGCTTTATTATTAGAGCTCAGTTTCCTGGTGTTTTGCAGTGAAAGCAAACCCCTAAAGCAACTTTTCCAAAGGCTATATACGTTATATACATTAAAATTCAGAGGCGGACTACTGTCTTTAGTTGGATGCTGGTCATATCCTCTCTCACCAGAGGGCGCTACTGGTCTGTTTCACAGCTATTATTGAGATCATATACAAAAGCAAAAGTTGCACTCTTTTCAGCAAATTGTAATTGTTCTGCCTACAGTTAATTCCAGATCCTTGTTGTAGTCATTAGCACAATTTAGTCATCATTTACCATTTCAGATTCCAAGTATATCTTGGCCAATACGATATTAGAATTCCAAGTGAAACTTACCTGAGTGAATGCTGAATTTCACTATTTATTTAGTTTCTTAATTTAAAAAGTTATTGATTTTATTATTATTGTGATTTAACACCACCACACAACATGAATAAATACATTTAGCAATGGAACCAAATATATTTTGCAGATGATTAGCCATTCCTCGACGTGGAGGATGTGATATTATTATGTTGTGATTTAACACCACTACAATGCATGAATAGATTTTAGCAATAAAAACAAAATTGTGTTTGTGATATACATGTATTTTTAAGCTAGGTAGCCATTTCTCAACATGGAGAATGTGATTATTATTATTACTATTTGTTCATTGATATAATTATTATTCCTGTTTATTTATTTTATTAACTCGTTAGATCTGTGATCACTTATCAAAGCCTTTTGTGTCATCATTTCCTCACTCAGCTCTGCCACTCATCCTGAAATTTCACCGTGGAAAACCAGACGATAAAACTGAAGCCCTCGCAGAGGAAGAAGGAGACTCAGACTTTGAGGACATCCATCAATCTGTAAACTGATTTACCTTCACTTTTATTGTCTATCATTCTATGTCACAAGTCTAACCCTAAATGATCAGTTATTGACTCCTGCTCTTCTACAAATGCTGCTGTCTAAATGATCCAAAAACTATTTAATTTGTTCATTCTGTTAACAATTCTTCCATTGCTATATCCATGAGGTGTTAAAGAACTTGTCTTTTCTCAAATAGCTCTCCCCAACAAAGACTGCAACATCGACTACAGAGTCGGACTGCCCCCTAATGGAGGACAAGAAGTCAACACCCATCGAAGAGATCCCAAAAATCCCTCTATATCGCGCACATTTCCTTCACGACTCCCCAAAACCCAGCACTTCCTCTCCAGAGCCTGCTTTCACAGCCAATCCCTCAGAGGCGAACTCCCTCAGCCCCAAGAAGAAGCTCACGCTGTCTTTATCTGAAAAGGAGAAGCTGCTCAACTGGGACTTGGCTGCTCCTGGAAAGCCCTCGATGTCTGGAGAAGAACAACGGGACAGAACCTCAACGAATCCTCCGAACGATCAACCAGAACCAGAAGCTCCACCAAAACCAAGCCGTCCTCAACCTGAACCCACTCCTCCGCTCCTTGGCTTCCAACAGTGGGCCAACAGTCTCCGGAAGTCCTTCTCCACCAGCAAAGGAAACAACCCTGTGGTCCTCAGGGGAAACAGACCTCTGAAAGCCAGGCCGTTGTCTGAGGGCTCCTTCAGCCTCAGTGGCTTGTTTAGCAGCAGCATTCAGAGCAACCAGGATGAGGAACACAGCAACACATCTACTGATGACAATCAATCCAGAGTGAGGACAGGAAGTGAGCTCACCACGTTACTGGAGCAGGTGGCTCTCAGCTCCAAGACTCACAAGGGCACAAAAGATGACATGGCCTCCTTACCGCCTAGAAAACTCAATTTCTTCTCCTCTCTGCGCATTAAGAGGAACGAGGGGGCAGATCAGAGGAAAGGAGACAACCAGAAGGACATCTTGACCATTCTTTCCAGGTTCAGAAGCAAAGGTAATTGCAGGTTAAAGTGACCTTTGACACTCATCTGCAGTTGAAAATCTCTAAATTAAAATGCTAAAGAAAAATAAAAGCACGAGTATTTAACAGGTGCAGCAACACATTCATTCTTCTGAACATAATTGACCTGTTTGGTAATTAAAAGTTTGCATGACTTACGCATTTGCACAAAACCCATGTTGCTGCTTGTTAACTTCATTGTTATTATATGCAGCACTGTTATCTCTTATATAATATAATATCCTAGAGGCTTTCATTATATTCCCTGCGTGCAATATTCAGGTAACTGTGGAACATGTCGCTTTAATCTTGTGATGCATCAAAACATTTCTAGAAGCCAAAGTATGGAGAAAACGTCATATACATACCACATTGTTTGCAGTACAATGTTTTGATGGCATAGTGATAGTTTAATAAATGTGATTTCTAATAATGGATCTGTTCTGGTGAGCTGGTTCATGTACATGTATGTTCATAATCAACATAAGTTTTTTATTATTTACAATAAACCTCTTTTAATGGCACTTTTACTGTATTTTTAGGCCAATACAGCAAATCATATCAGTTTTTTTAGCTTTATCAACTGATATTGGGTTTGTTTGTTTATATATATATATATATATATATATATATATACTTCATTTTATATTATTTATATATTTTTTTTAATGTGTCTTCAACTAAAATAATAATGCATTCTTCTTTTTCTTCTTTAATTATTAGCCTATATTTATTTACTTGCTTAATGATAATTTCCTGTTTTAAAAAAAATGTGCCTTGACCTACAGTTAATAATTAAAATGTTTTTGTTAATGATAATTATTATTATAATTAATAATTTTGTCCACAGCGCCTGCTCCACAACAACAACAGGAGTCCAACTCATCTAGTGAAGAGGAACAGGAACCAGACTCACAAAGGGTAAAAACTCCTCTTAAAGAAACACAACTAATGCTATTCCAACAATTTGTTCAAACCTTTTACATATTCAAACAAAAAGCCCTCATTTAAACCATCACTTTTTTGTTTATTGATTGCTATAAAGACTCACAGAGGATCCTCACAGAAGAAAGAAGAGAAAACAGCCGTCCAACAAACCAAGAGAGATCAGCTGAAAAGACTTCACCGGGCTCAGGTATGACATACAGACACTTTTATAAATATAAATGACCCATAGATTGCTATAGTTTTTAAATAAATCTCAGTAATATCATTAATAGCATTTGGGGGGGGGGGGTCACATTTATTTATGAACTAAGGATGTTCAGAGGGAGGTTTCTAAAGATTTAGCCACTTTTCTGGGAACGTTTTCTGTAAATTTGTGTATCTACTTTAGAAACACACATATGAATTAGATATATTCCAGTTACTCAAGGTATATTGTAATTGGCAGGTAATCCAAAGACAGCTGGAGGAAGTTGAGGAGAAGCAGAGAGCTCTGGAGGAGAAAGGTGTGGCTCTGGAGAAGATCCTCAGAGGAGAAACTGGTACGGCACATTCGAACACAGTCACACGTTATTACATCTGCAAATATATTATTTAAAGTGCCTCATTCAGTCCCATTGTCCTTACATGTCCCCCGTCCCCACCCAGTCGCTCTGTGATGGTGATATGATTATTTAAAGGGGTGTTATGACACTTCGACTTTAATGTCAGTTGCTGACAGCTATGCAAATGAAGCGCACAATGCCGTTTCCCTATCAAGTGTGCAAACTTGAGAAATATTTTGCCATAGGGAATGAGATTCCACGACCTTATTTCTACAGAATTGTTCTTGAATTCATTATTATATCATTATATAATTACATTTTTTACTCTGTTTATTTTGTCACACAGGAAGTTCCAGGACGTCTCTATGTGGATTTCCTGTTATTATTCATAGATTGAATTGATAATGAAAAACTAAGATGAGGCAACTTTTTTTAAAGCAATATTGCTTGAACACTTTCCCCACTGAGACTGGGTAACACATTTCTACCTGGATACTTTAAATCGGTCATAGGCTCTGTCTCACCTGGTTGCACGTTGATGAAAACATTGCTCAAAAAGTTGCCCAGTGTATCACCAGCCTTACAAACAATAAGATATTTATGATCATACAAAATGCATGATGTTGTTTGTTTAGTACTGACCTGAATAAGATACAAATTCAAATACACAAAAATGCTGGAAAACCAAAGAATTTGTGGGAGCTGAAGGATTTTTCTGAAGAACAGCAGACAGTTTAACTGTTCAGGATAAATAAGGGACTCATGAACAACTATCACTAAACAAACAAACATTGCTTCTGGATCATTCAGGTAACAACAGAGTATTAAGAATTAAGCGTATGTAAACTTTTGAACGGGTAAATTAAAATCAAGTAATTTATTTATTTTTGTATGGAATATTGTCAATTCATTGTGATTTTGAGCCACTTGAAATCTACATCAGGACTAACCCCTGGATTCATATGGCATGTACACAAAGACAACCTGCAAATAAGCTGCAGTCTTATTGTTGGACTTTTTTTAAAGGGGGAAATTAGAGATTCAAATAATAGTGATTTGCATTCAAACTAAATGGCCATTTAGAGTAAAAATTATGTTGAAATGACTGCAGAGGTAATGGGTTCTGTAAATAGACAGAGAAAGGGAAAAGTGCCTCCGAAATGAGCTGAAAATGTGATGTTTCATTATTTTGGTGAATGTTGATCGCCCAAAAAAACACCAAATCGCAGCAGCCTTTTAACATACTGCATAATGAGTTTATAATCATATTTTGAAAAGCTCTAATTATAAGAACTGTATATTGAATTTTAACGTCTCCTAGAAATTCACTTCTCCTGCTTTCTCAGAAATTCCACTTTTGACATCCAACAACCTAGACAGGCATTGTTAGGCATTAAGAAACCAAATGAAACTACTAGAAAATTCAAAGATAGAACTTTGCTCCTAAATGTATAGTTGAAGGCTGCAATAGTATTCATGCATAAAGCAAGAAAATGCATTGCTTTAAGTGTGTCATGGGACATCTTATTCCTGGCCTTGTTTCGTCAAAGTACCTCTCTCTCTTTCACAATGCTGCAAGGATGCAGGCGGTATAGAAGACGTCCTTTTTGTGAAATGGACAGCAAGGATACAGTGTGTCTTCTATCAGCAGACTTCATTGAGGGCAGCAGAATGCTATTAATAAATACATGGGGGCGAATCTTTTGTGACTGTGTACTTTGACCTGCCAGAATCCATTGTTTGGCATGTTTACGTGTCTTTGTTGGGATAATTGTATTAAGACGAGGGGCTGTGGGGTGCGCTTTTTTGTTGAATAGGTTCTTTGTTAACTGACATTTGCGGCCTCTAAATGGATAGAGTTGGAGTATGTTGTGTAGACAATATGAAACTGTCAATGTGGGAGACTCGAACTTTGTGGCTCTACAGGAGACTATTAGCTCAAATATAGTATTTGGCTTTTGTCTGACTCAAAAGTATTGAATTATTATAGTCCTAAAATGGTTATATACAGTGCATAGCATAAATGAGTGCACTCCCTTCAAAACTTAACATTCAGCAATTACTCTCCACTTAGATGACATGTTAGGGTTATTTGGAGATATAATGTTTCAACAAGCCTGCTTGATCTGTTAACAAGAAGAATATCAAAATGATTCAGCAAAATAAGATTTTCTTATCAAAGTGATCAAATGTTGTTGCAAAAATGAGTACACCCTTCTGAAAATTACTAAATAAAAAATGTGCACAGTTTTAAGGCTATTTTTGATCAACGGGTAAGTATATTGAACCAAAACGGTTAAAGACAAGTCATTTCCTGACAATTAAAAGTGTTATATAGCCCACTGAATCATACTCGGACGTGGCAGCAGTGGAACCACTTGAGAGAGAACTGCCAGGTGACTTATTCCTTCGCATAAAAGAGGACAATGTTACAAGAGGAATACCAAATTATTATTTTAAGTGTGAAAATATTGCAGAAATAGCACCGACATTCAAAAATAATGGACTTGTGACAAGGCCCCTGAAATAATCAGGTATTCACTTTAAGTTTTCATTTAGTGATGAGTCAAGTTTTTCTTGAAAAAGAGCAGGAGAAATAACATGCAAGTGACTCAGAGCTGGTAAAATCTATGAAAAAGTGACACTTTATCTCACAGAGTATGACGCAGCCTGCAGAAGTGACATGCGTTGTTGTTGTCACCCCTAGAATTACCTACTGTAGCCAAAGCTAAATAAACTAATTTCACTTCTTCCAAGGCCCATATTTACAAAATACAGACTTCTGGGAATCCATACTCTGGTCTCAAGATCATTTTGGATCCAAAAGCATCCGGTGTTGCTAAAGGCGGAGTACAGTGAGAAGTGCTTGGCACCCACAGTGACGTTCAGTGGTAGAAAAGCTTTTATATAGGGATGAGTGAGTGCTGAAGGTGTGAGGGAGTTGTGCTTTATCAATGCTGTCATGAATTCACACACTACTGTGAATCAGCCTCATTGCCAGGTATGTTTACACAAATGAGGAATTTGTTTTCCTGACAGAAGCTACTGCAGTGCAACAAATTATTATTATATATATAGATTTGAACAATGAGTATGCATGAGGTTTCCAAAGTGTGTGTGTGTATATATATATATATTTGTTATTGTATTTTTCATTTTATTTATTTTGTTTCATTTTATTATTTGGTTTATATATTTTATTTATTAATATTTCCTTTTATCTTCAAAAGTTAACATTTTCAATTGTGTTTGTTGTGTTTTTTAGTTAATCACAAATGACTGGAAAAGTCATTAGCTAATAGTGGATGTTTTTCAGTAGCAATTTCAGAAGCTTGGGACTCGTTTAGCATCGAAGTATATTCATTTCTGACACCATATGACTGAGTCATATTAGTCGTGTTCTATATTTCTGTGTTTAGTATATTTAGTCTGTTGTGTTGTTTTCACAGCTGATGACTCCACAGATGAGACCACACTACTGCAGACCTGGTTCAAACTGGTCCTGGAGAAGAACAAGCTGTCACGATATGAGTCTGAACTCATGGTCTTGTAAGTACTGTGACTCTTATAGTTTTTAATCAAGGCTTGATTAAAAAACAAGCATGTCTTACACAAGCTCCTGTCTCTAGTGCTCAAGAACTGGAGTTGGAGGACACACAAAGCCGGCTACAGCAAGACCTGAGACGACGAATGGCCACTGAAGGTGGGTTTGTTATGATACGCACACATGACTGTTTTCTAATTTAATATCATTTCATGTCTTATTTAAATGTTGTTATCAATTATTAATAATATATATTTGTATTAGCAATGTTGAATATAGCTTTTGCTACTTTAATTTTTTGGAAACCCTGCTTTTGATACATTTAATGTGTCCTTGCTGAAAAAAAGCATTATTAATATATTTGTTTCATTATTTACTTAACCCAAACTTTTGATTGGTGATGTTTTATAGCTTCCACAAAAATATTAAGCAGCAAAAATGGTTTCAACACTGGTAATAATAATAAAAAAATATTATTATTATTCCATTTTATCTTGAGCAGCAAATCGGCAGACGAGAATGATATCTTAAGAATCATGCGACAATAAAGACTTGAGTAATGATGCTGAAAATCACAGGAATAGATTACATTTCAACATATATTAAAATAGAAAACAGTTATTTTACACTGTAATAATATCTAACAATATTACTGTTTTTACTGGATTTTTGATCAAATACATAACTCTGCTCGGTGAGCAGAATAGACATTTTTCATAAACATGGTAATATTTCAAACTTCAGGCAGATGTCAGATATAGAGCAACGTAAAAAGAGTGTTACAGACCTGATCTAGGTCGTCATCTTTAATGTTTCAACATTAAATGTAAAAACGTGCAGGTCTGCGGACCAACTTTTCAGAAATCGAATCTGATATTGGATTGGATAATTGGTTGTTAGTGATAAAATATTAAGTGGTGGTGCATTTACTTGTGAACAGGAATTGATAGCTGCTGAGGAAGGTGATAGTGTCTTCATTTGCAAGTCAATGGTTGGTCCCTCAGCCTCCGGCAAACACATTTATTTTAGTTCTCGATGGTGGTGAAGCTCACTGTTTACCAGTGAGACACATTCAGCGTTAAGCCTGTGATTGCTGCAGAACAATACTTGATTATGTAGTATTATAGTTGTCATAGGACATATTCAATGTTATTCAAAGTGATTAAACCTTGTTGCATGGTGAAAATGTTATGTGGGCAATATTTTACCTTATTGACCATAGTCCTCTCTTTGTTTTCCCTCCGTTTCCAGACTGCGAGAAGAGTGCGAGTGAGCTGGTGGAGAGCAGAGTCTGCTGGTGGAGATCATGAAGGTGGTGGAGAAAAGAGACAAGCTGGTGAGTCTGCTGGAGGAGCAACGGCTGAAGGAGAAAGCCGAGGACCGAGATCTGGAGAGCATGATCCTCTCCAGAGGCTATCTGTTCCACTGGACCTGAACTTCTCACGCTGGACGAAGAGCTGCTGCAGTGACCTGCAAAAAACTACTTTAGACTGAGAGAGACTTGTTTGAAGATCAGTTTCTGGATCTTGAACAAATGCCTGTTTAATCAAACCCAACTGAATACTGCCTCGTGTGTTTTGAAAAGGAATAAACCAAAAACCAAACACGTGCCTTTTTATTAACTGAAAATGCTGTGACTGTTAGATTTCACAGCCACAGGGATGAGGGGACTCACTGCAAATGTTCTTCACACTGGTGCAATGATATTTCTATACTTAAAGCTATTTTTCTTGTTCTTGTTTGATTCATCTCCTTTTGTTGAAACTCTTAATGAATGTTTGTTCCGTTCTTCAGAAAATATTCCAATAGCGGCCAAAGTTTAACGGCAGTGATAAAGTGTCTGTTCAGTATTTGTTTGCCTTTAATCTTGCAATGAATGTGATATCTTAAGTGACCTTAAATCGCCACTATTTCTAATGTAAAACCAAATATCATTGTTTCAAGAATCAAGATGAGCTTAAGATGTACAAAGGGCTCTGGTTTTATTTGTGTCTGTCTGTTGCCTTGTGTAATTTATTTAATAAATGTAAAACAATGAGTGGACTCTTAATTACTACCAGAAAACATTCTTAAGATCGAATATGAATTTGAATGATTGATTTCTATAAATGTACATATACTAACACTGAAAATTATTTAAGAATATTATTATAAATGGTAAAATATGTGATAAGCTTCTGTATAATACAACATAATCTGAATAAAAAACTAATTATAAAACAATGAAATTGATTTATTTACATATTGTTTAGATATTTAGTCTCTAAAGTTACATTAACACTGAAATATTTATTTTATTATGTTTAAGTATACATAATACAATATATTTTTTTAAATACTTAGTTTTTTATGCATATTGATATAAAGCATTAACATTTGAAAAATATAAGAATATAACAATTGTATTATAACGTTATATGTAAAATATTATAAAAAGCTCGTTTAAGCAAATCGGTCAAAGTCCGTTATTTTTATTTCATTATTTGTATGCAGTGTTTCACATTCAGCGCTTCATATCTCACCGCAGTACTAATACAACTGGCTTTATTGTATGATATTGGCAGCTCACTACGAATAACTTTCTGAACAGTCCCTTTGGAAAAGAGGAGGGATCAAAGGATAAGGGAAGGCTGGGCAAATAGCTGGAATTCCATTTCCGTTCCGTTCTGTTCCTGGGATTTTACTCGCTCGTTCAGGGGGGAAACGCATATTATTTACACTTTTCTGATCTTGATTGTTTGTTTGAACCGATGGCGTCTTCCCCGCAGAAATCTCCGTCCTCTCCAAAGTCGCCAACTCCAAAGTCTCCGTCCTCCAGAAAGAAAGATGACTCATTTCTCTGGGGAAGCTTGGTGGGACTTGGCCAGGAGAAAAAAGGCGAAAGAAGGTAGCGATTGAGTTTAAAACGCTTATTTTGCACGTTCTACATATTAAATAAACGAACTAACGTTAGTTATGACCGGTTTGTTCTGAAGTCTTCAAGTTAAACATAACTTCTTCAGTAGTCTGATAATTTCCTCCTCCAGCTGTATGAGCGCTGGAATACGTTTATTAACTCTGTCAGCATCTCTATTCCTCGTATAGAGCGTTACTTTAAAACCCAAAAAAGAAAAGATAACGGGTTTTTAAAGTAGCGAAAATTATGATGTTTACATTCCAAAGTTCGTGCCGCTTTCTATCTATGCTCGATTCGCGGATGAATCGTTCTTTTGAGTCGGATCTTTTTAATAAATCACTTTACAAAAACGGTCTGAGCGATTCATTCACGAATCAAACTGAATCGGTTCTTGCGTTTCTCCAACTCAGTGAATCGACTCATTTTATCGAGAACCTCTCTTTTGAACATGTCCAGCTCGCCTCGTATTGCTTATTTCAGACGAAAATACTATTAGAAAGGCAAGTAGTAGAAATAAATGTACAGAAAAAATATATGGCATTTTTCTCATTAAATGGATAGTTGACCTTAAATTAAAATTCTGTCATCATTTACTCACCCTCAAGTTGTTTTAAACCTGAGTTTCTTCTGTTGAACACAAAAGAAGATACTTTGAAGAATGTTGGGAACCACTAACCAGCTGACGGTAGCCATTGACTGACACTGCTTAACTCGACTGAAACTTACTCCGTAGTGGCGCATTGAAATCAAAAACCTGTCACAAACGAGTAGCGTGAAGTGGTTCAGTTAAGATTTTAAGATTCAGTCATTTTTTTGTGTGCTTCATTCTGACAAGTAGCACTTTAAAGTGTGCACCTCAGAGACTGATTATACAAATCTTGCAAAGTATTCAACCACACCTAAAAATGTCTGAGTCATCAAATCATTGATAAAAACCTCTAGACTACACAGTCTGAGAAACACTAATCAGCCGTTTATAGACCTTAAATCACACGTTGGCACATTATAAAGTGTCTAGCGTTTGTCTTCAGCTAACAGCCAGCTTTGGCAGTGTTCTTCTAACCATGTAAGGTATTCTTTCTGGATGAGGTTTAAGATTGTACAGGAGTATGATCATCATCAGCCTTAAAACAAGAACAGCTGCGGCTATAGGCTACCAATACCAATAATCCCGACAAGTTATAGTGATCCACATCCTTAACAAATACACAATATATTTTAGTCTTGTTGTTGTTGTTGTCATTATCCAGGGTAAGTAAATTAGGCAAGTTTTCCTCTGCCATTACGTTGGAGTGTTTCTTC
>QVTF01006252.1:2500-27703 GCA_003573665.1 Oxygymnocypris stewartii
AATAACAGTAACAGTTCTGCGTGGTTTCTAAGGTAAGGTAACACTCTGTTTAACACGCACACGATCTGAAGTTCAGCTTGAGCTGAGTAAGACCAGTAACACGGCAGGTGACTGGTCAAGGTTGGCACTCTTCTCCGGTCCCGTCCCGTGTCAGCGAGTGTTTGTGAGGTGTGAGGTATCTGATGAAGTTCACTCTATGACCCACGGGCTTGTGTCTCGGGATAGGTGGATTTCATCGCATCTCTTGTGCCTCGAATCAGCTGGACACGCGCCGCTGTGCTTTATCTGAGTGTGTTTCTCGGTGTGTTAATGTGGAGTTGGGGTCAGACCCGATGATGAAACACAGATAGAGATTGCACAAGCGTACACTTTTATAATGTTTTTCCTCACACCCCACATGTGTGTGTACAGTTCTCAGATAAAAACTACAGATCCAGGGTTCAACAGATGAACAGATGTTTTGAGAGATTGTTCATCAGCAATTCTTTATGGCGTCACAATAAAAGTTTCACTTATCGAGATTTAATTAATTAATTTATATCCGTTTGAATGATTTATTAGTTGATTGATTTCATTCCAACTGAATTATTTATAAAAAATACATATTTCATTTATGGAGATAGATGCAGATAGATTTTTTATTAATTAGCAAAGTATACGTATTTATTTTATCTCGATTATTGATTATTATTTATAATAAATTGTACACTGTCTATATGTATTTGTGTATAAATGTATTTATTTAATTTATTTGTTGATTAATTGATAAAAGTATAAGATTTAAGGACATTTTGAAATATATTATTTTGTTTATTTTCTTTAAGAATATTTTATTTACTTATAAAAATATATGTATTTTATTTAATATCTAGATTATTTATTTATTTATAATACATTTCTATATTTATTTGTGTATAAAAGTATGTATTTAATTTATTTGTTGATTCATTTATAAAAGTATAAAGATTTAAGGACATTTTGAAATATTTATTTTATTTATTTTCTTTGAGAATATATTATTTATTTAAAATTATGTCATTGTATTTATCTAGATTTATTTATAAAAATATATGTATTTTATTTAATATCTAGATTATGTATTTATTTATTTATTTATAATACAATTCTATATTTATTTGTGTATGAAAGTATGTATTTCATTTATTTGTTGATTAATTGATAAAAGTATAAAGATTTAAGGACATTTTGAAATATTTTATTTCATTTATTTTCTTTGAGAATATTCAATTCTTTTATAATTAAGTCATTGTATTTATCTAGATGTATTTATTTATAAAAACATATGTATTTTATTTAATATCTAGATTATTTAAATATTTTGTAACAATTAATATTATAATCTAAAATGTATAATACTTGTATTCTGTCTAGATTTATGTATTTGATAGTTTTTCTGCACCTGTTGTTCCTCTATAAGGCACTTTATCCTCTGAAATGTAAGCTGCACCGTCTCAGACTCTAGTTCAGTGACATGCGTTTATAAGTGAACGAATGGGATTTAAATGGGATTCAGAGCATCTCTTTAGTGTTGACTTACTGTACATCGTCCTTTCTTCACTCTCCTTCTTTCTAAAGGACCGAGCAAACAGTGTGACCTCTGTGTGACCTCTGATACAGTAAAAGAAAAGAGTGTTTTAAAACAGATTCACGGTTGACATGAATGAAAGCATGTTGTGTATTTCTTCAGGCGAAGTGAAAAACAGTTTGAGTCAACAGTAATAAGCACCCAAGCGAGCACGGTTAAGTGCAGTAATGTCTGTGTGTTGTAGTGTCTGTGCGCGCGGCGTGTGGGACTGCACGCATCTCTCGTGTCCTGAGGTCAATCAGTGTCCAGGCTCTCTGATCTTCTCTCCTCGATCGTGTCTGAGGACCTGCTCCTAGTCCGACTCTCCTCTGGACCCGTGTGCTGAACCCGTCCACGGCTGCGTCTGTCCTGAGCTAACCGTGCTGCTGGTGCGTCTCCTCTCAGTTACATAACCTCATCATGCTGCTTGACATGCACAGGTTTCCTTCATGTGTTCATGTGCTGTAGATGACCATGATTTACTGCTAGAGGCACATTTAGGGGGCGGGGCCTTCTCATATTAGAAAGCATTTGATTGGACCAAACCTGATGAGTCTCTGTTATTAATCCGTTCCCACAGGACTGTACATATTAAATGTGTTCTGTATGTGTGCATCTTATGACTTGCAGTAATAGAGTACATATAGATGTCCTTAATGCCAACAGATATTGATCACAAAACACACAGGGCATAAACATAACTGAAAGGCTAAAACTAGTGCTCTTTTTAACCAAATGTGTGTCATTATAACCTCTATAGATCTCTCATGTTGTCTTCTCTTGTGATTATTCTTGTGTTTTCAGGGAGATGAGTGTGTAAAGCCAGACGAGTGTCCGTGTCACCACAACGGCAGACTGTATTTCACCAATGACACCATTTCTAAAGACTGCAACACTTGGTGAGCAGGAACACAGTGCATTTATATATATTTATCTCTTTCTTATTACTTGTGTGAATATTTGATGAAATAAACGCAGCCTATAGATATGTTAAATCAACATTCGAATGTATATAAAGAAAAACATGAAATATATAAATACAGCAACTTATTAGAGTTGTCTGAGCAGCTGAAATTAATAAATTTGTGACCCTGGAGCACAAAGCAGTCTTCAGTCGCTGGGGTATATTTGTAGTAATAGCCAAAAATACACTGTATGGGTCAAATTATTGATTTTTCTTTTATGCCAAAAATCATTTATCAAGTAAAGATCATGTTCCATGAAGATATTTTATAAATGTTTTATACATTTCTTACCATAAATATATCCAAACTAATTTTTTGATTATTAATATGCATTGCTAAAACTTAATTTGGACAACTTTAAAGATGATTTTCTCAATATTTAGATTTTTTGCACCCTCAGATTCCAGATTTTCAAATATTGTCCAAACCATACATCAATGGAAATATTATTTATCCAGCTTTCAGATGATGCATAAATCTCAATTTAAAAATCAGATTTTTTTATAAATCTCATTTCTAAAATTTCTAAATTAAATTGACCCTTATGACTGGTTATGTGGTCCAGGGTCACATATTTTAATAGTTCAAATTTGGCTGAAAAATTACCCCCCAAAAAATCATGTAAAGTAATTATTGTGTTAAATGTGAAAAGCATCAAGATATATGGTAGATATATATACAGACATGTTTATTACCGCTCAGAGGAGGCATGAATGCATTTACTGTGCAATTATAACCATGAGATTAAAGGGTTTTTAAAAGAAAATCAAAGGGATAGTTCACTAAATAAATCATTTACTCACCCTCTTGTTATTTCAAACCTGTATAGCCATATTCTGTGGAACATAAAAGAAGATCATTTGAGAATTGTCTCAGTATTTATTTATTTTTGTTTCATACACTGAAAGCCAATGGTAAACAAAACAACATTGAAAAGATGCTTTGCTTATGATATGAAATGAAGCCCAGTGCTTTTGTAAATGCATGTTACTGTCATATATAAAGCTGTTGTTCCCGTTGACAGTGTGTGTCGTGAGCAGCGCTGGCACTGCGGTCAGTCGTTGTGTTCTGGCCTCTGCGTGGCCACCGGTGACCCTCACTACATCACGTTTGACGGACGATATTACTCTTTCCTGGGCGACTGTGAGTACGTTCTGGCGCAGGAGAGCAGCGGTTTGTTCAGCGTCAGCGCCGGAAAACGTGCCCTGCGGCAGTACAGGAGTCACCTGCACCAAATCTGTGTCTCTGACCGTGGGAAACACGGCCATACACCTGCTCAGAGGTGAAGCACACATCAACAACACACACACACACACACCCACACCACACACACACACACACACACACACGTAGCCGGCACGCACCACACCACACACACACACACACACACACATTAAAACACGTACACACGCACGCACGCACACACACACACACACACACACACACACACACACAACACACATTAAAACACGTACACACACACGCACGCATGGCACACACACACCACACACACACACAGACAGACATACACACACACACACACGTACACGCACGCACGCACACACACACACACAACACACACACATTAAACACGTGCACGCACGCACACACACCACACACAGACAGACATACATACACACACACACACACACACACACACACACATGTTGGTTTTTATGGTTTACGGGACTCTCCATAGGCGTAATGGTTTTTATACTGTACAAGCTGTCTGTGCTATTGCCCTACACCTACCCTACACCTAAACTTAGCCCTCACAGGAGACGGTGGCATTTCTACTTTCCCTCAAAAAACTCACTCTGTATGATTTATGTGTTTTGTGATTTATGTGTTTTGAATTATGGGGACACTGAAAATGTCCTCATAAATCACCTTCTCCTTGTAATACCTGTCATACCCATGTTATTATACAAATTGGTGTCCTCATAAACCACATAAACACACACACACACACACACACACTCTCACACACACATACTCGCACGCACGCACGTACGCACGCGCACACACTCACACACGCGAGAGAGTTACTATGAATATAGCAGCTGTTATATTGATCACTACTGCTTTAATTTTAAAAACTAATAAGTTTGTATACTAATATATATATATATATATATATAGTAAGAATATGTATATAAGCTATTTATTATTTATGTAATAAAGTTTTCATTTATTTTAATTTCATAAGTAAAGGAATACACATTATTTTAGTGTAGAACGTGTTTTATTAACATTCACATGTTAACTATTTTTATTTCTTTATTTATTAGATTTTTTAAATAATTTTATTTATATTCAATTTGATTCTATCTAGATTTATTTATAAATATATGTATTTAATGATATTTTATCTAGATTTATTTTATTTATTGTGTTCATCTAGATATATCTATTTATAAAGTATATGTATTTCATTTTATTTTATTTAGATTATTTATTTAATTAATTAATTAATTAACGATATATTGTATTCCATCTTGATTCATTTATTTGATTTAATTATGCATTGTATTGAATTGACAAAAAGCAACTTGTAAGTTACATCCGATCTGCATTCAGATTGATGCGAGTAATATTTTCATATCTTGTGATCGTGTTTATGAATTCCATCAGCTCATACATGTCGTATTCTCTCAGGTAAAGCTGTGACGGTCAACGGGGTTCCAGTGACTCTTCCTAAGCTGTATTCAGGCAGTGGTTTGGTTCTGGAGCGGGTCGGGTTGTTTGTGTCCCTCTCGTCTCGACTCGGAGTCACTCTGCTCTGGGATGGAGGTATGTCCATTCGGAAGTCATTCCATGATCAGTTATTAGATTATTAACACTGCTGGTTTGTATCTGATACGCAGGAATGCGTGTTTACGTCCGGCTGATGCCTCACCTGCGTGGCCGAGTCGGAGGACTGTGTGGAAACTTTGACGGAGATGCAGAAAACGACTTCACTACGAGACAAGGCATCATGGAATCCACTCCAGAACTGTTTGGAAACTCCTGGAAGATCAGCCCGTCGTGTCCTGACGTCTCAGACCAGGATCTCCGGGACCCTTGTGTTGTAAGTAGTCCTGCACCAAATGATTTTAATTCTTTATAAATTAGAGTTTCATTGTCTGAATTGAGTATTTGCTCTCATATCTCTTAGATGAACTCTCTATGAATGAATTGCATGTGCTGATGCTGTATTATTTATCTTAGGAATGCATGGATTCTGCATCTTAATTCTGGCTAATGTGGATTATTATTGTCATTCTATGGTTAAGAAATTAATTATAAACATAAACTGATTATAAAATAAATTTTTCAATATACTGTATTTTAATAAATAAAAAATAAAAGTGTGCTTTATTCAGTATTTTATTATACTATTTTGTTTAAAACTAATAATACAAACTACCATTGTCTAAAATTGTAATTTTTAAAATGCTCATATTTTTTTTAAAACTATTTTAACACTATTTTGTCTAAAAATATAAGAAAATTTTATCGTATTTTACTAAAACTACCATTTTTAATAAACTTTTGCCATTAAAAAATCTAAAAGTACAAATAAAATCATGTTAAACATTAACTTGGCTTAAGTTATCTGAATGTAAATCTCTAATCAGGTGAGATAAGATTACTAAGATTCACCTTGCCCTGAAGTTTAGGCAAACACAAGTCTCTGCAGATATCACTCCTGATTGGACCTTTCAAATAAGACCGACTTTATTCATATAACACAGGCTAAAGTGTTTACAGCAAACATATCATGTCATGCAAAAATATAATCATTTAAAGTACAAAGTACAACTAATATTCAATCATTCAAAGTACAAAGTAAAACTAATAGAATAAAAAATAAAGAATGATAATTTTATAGTATCCAAACTCAGACAAAGTATCTTTATCCCAGTAGTTCTTGTAAGTGTTAAATGACCTCTCTTGACCCTCAGATCAACCCTCACCGGGTGACGTGGGCCAAGAAGAAGTGTGCGGTGATCGGTCAGGAGATCTTCAGCTCGTGTCACTCAGAAGTGCCGTTCCAGCAGCACTACGACTGGTGTGTCTTTGACGCCTGCGGGTAAGAAACACACTCATGGAAAGTGTGAAACTGATTTTGCTGAGTTGGATGTGTTCCTGGGTCAACGTATATTGATGACCCTGGGACAACATTGTAATCCAAAAATTTAATCTTGACCATTTCCCTACACCTAAACCTAACCTTACCCATGATTAATCCCTAAAATCAGAGGAAATAATAGATGAAGGACACTGATGTACAAGCAACAAACACTGATTATAAGCCTAAACTTCACAAAAATTATAAACTTGTTCTTCAAATCTGATTGGTTAATAACAATGTTGTCCCAGGAACATGTCGCACTTGGTAAAATCAGGTTCTGCTATCGTATACACCAGGATCTCTATTGTTCATACTGTACTGAGGGCTTTTAAGGGTTTGCTGTGTTTTGAACTGATATTTGATGTATCATATGCTCCAGGATCTCTGTTGTTCATATTGTACTGAGAGCTTTTAAGGGTTTGCTGTGTTTTGAACTGATATTCGATGTATTGTATACACCAGGATCTCTATTGTTCATACTGTACTGAGGGCTTTTAAGGGTTTGCTGTGTTTTGCACTATATTCGATGTATCGTATACTCCAGGATCTCTGTTGTTCATACTGTACTGAGGGCTTTTAAGGGTTTGCTGTGTTTTGAACTGATATTCGATGTATCATATGCTCCAGGATCTCTGTTGTTCATACTGTACTGAGGGCTTTTAAGGGTTTGCTGTGTTTTGCACTATATTCGATGTATCGTATACTCCAGGATCTCTATTGTTCATACTGTACTGAGGGCTTTTAAGGGTTTGCTGTGTTTTGAACTGATATTCGATGTATCGTATACTCCAGGATCTCTGTTGTTCATACTGTACTGAGGGCTTTTAAGGGTTTGCTGTGTTTTGAACTGATATTCGATGTATCATATGCTCCAGGATCTCTGTTGTTCATACTGTACTGAGGGCTTTTAAGGGTTTGCTGTGTTTTGAACTGATATTCGATGTATCATATGCTCCAGGATCTCTATTGTTCATACTGTACTGAGGGCTTTTAAGGGTTTGCTGTGTTTTGCACTATATTCGATGTATCGTATACTCCAGGATCTCTATTGTTCATACTGTACTGAGGGCTTTTAAGGGTTTGCTGTGTTTTGAACTGATATTCGATGTATCATATGCTCCAGGATCTCTGTTGTTCATACTGTACTGAGGGCTTTTAAGGGTTTGCTGTGTTTTGCACTATATTCGATGTATCATATACTCCAGGATCTCTATTGTTCATACTGTATTGAGGGCTTTTAAGGGTTTGCTGTGTTTTGAACTGATATTCGATGTATCATATGCTCCAGGATCTCTGTTGTTCATACTGTACTGAGGGCTTTTAAGGGTTTGCTGTGTTTTGCACTATATTCGATGTATCGTATACTCCAGGATCTCTGTTGTTCATACTGTACTGAGGGCTTTTAAGGGTTTGCTGTGTTTTGAACTGATATTCGATGTATCATATGCTCCAGGATCTCTGTTGTTCATACTGTACTGAGAGCTTTTAAGGGTTTGCTGTGTTTTGCACTATATTCCATGTATCATATGCTCCAGGATCTCTGTTGTTCATACTGTACTGAGGGCTTTTAAGGGTTTGCTGTGTTTTGCACTATATTCGATGTATCGTATACTCCAGGATCTCTGTTGTTCATACTGTACTGAGGGCTTTTAAGGGTTTGCTATGTTTTGAACTGATATTCGATGTATCATATGCTCCAGAATCTCTGTTGTTCATACTGTACTGAGAGCTTTTAAGGGTTTGCTGTGTTTTGCACTATATTCGATGTATCATATGCTCCAGGATCTCTGTTGTTCATACTGTACTGAGGGCTTTTAAGGGTTTGCTGTGTTTTGAACTGATATTCGATGTATCATATACTCCAGGATCTCTGTTGTTCATACTGTACTGAGGGCTTTTAAGGGTTTGCTGTGTTTTGAACTGATATTCGATGTATCATATGCTCCAGGATCTCTGTTGTTCATACTGTACTGAGGGCTTTTAAGGGTTTGCTGTGTTTTGAACTGATATTCGATGTATCATATACTCCAGGATCTCTGTTGTTCATACTGTACTGAGGGCTTTTAAGGGTTTGCTGTGTTTTGCACTGATATTCGATGTATCGTATGCTCCAGGATCTCTGTTGTTCATACTGTACTGAGGGCTTTTAAGGGTTTGCTGTGTTTTGAACTGATATTCGATGTATCATATGCTCCAGGATCTCTGTTGTTCATACTGTACTGAGAGCTTTTAAGGGTTTGCTGTGTTTTGAACTGATATTCGATGTATCGTATACTCCAGGATCTCTGTTGTTCATACTGTACTGAGGGCTTTTAAGGGTTTGCTGTGTTTTGAACTGATATTCGATGTATCGTATACTCCAGGATCTCTGTTGTTCATACTGTACTGAGGGCTTTTAAGGGTTTGCTGTGTTTTTGAACTGATATTCGATGTATCATATGCTCCAGAATCTCTGTTGTTCATACTGTACTGAGGGCTTTTAAGGGTTTGCTGTGTTTTGCACTGATATTCGATGTATCATATGCTCCAGGATCTCTGTTGTTCATATTGTACTGAGAGCTTTTAAGAGTTTGCTGTGTTTTGAACTGATATTCGATGTATCGTATACACCAGGATCTCTATTGTTCATACTGTACTGAGGGCTTTTAAGGGTTTGCTGTGTTTTGAACTGATATTCGATGTATCATATGCTCCAGGATCTCTGTTGTTCATACTGTACTGAGAGCTTTTAAGGGTTTGCTGTGTTTTGAACTGATATTCGATGTATCATATGCTCCAGGATCTCTGTTGTTCATACTGTACTGAGGGCTTTTAAGGGTTTGCTGTGTTTTGCACTGATATTCGATGTATCATATGCTCCAGGATCTCTGTTGTTCATACTATACTGAGAGCTTTTAAGGGTTTTCTGTGTTTTGAACTGATATTCGATGTATCATATGCTCCAGGATCTCTGTTGTTCATACTGTACAGAGAGCTTTTAAGGGTTTGCTGTGTTTTGAACTGATATTCGATGTATCATATGCTCCAGGATCTCTGTTGTTCATACTGTACTGAGGGCTTTTAAGGGTTTGCTGTGTTTTGAACTGATATTCGATGTATCATATACTCCAGGATCTCTGTTGTTCATACTGTACTAAGGGCTTTTAAGGGTTTGCTGTGTTTTGAACTGATATTTGATGTATCTTATGCTCCAGGATCTCTGTTGTTCATACTGTACTGAGAGCTTTTAAGGGTTTGCTGTGTTTTGAACTGATATTCGATGTATCGTATACTCCAGGATCTCTGTTGTTCATACTGTACTGAGGGCTTTTAAGGGTTTGCTGTGTTTTGAACTGATATTCGATGTATCATATACTCCAGGATCTCTGTTGTTCATACTGTACTAAGGGCTTTTAAGGGTTTGCTGTGTTTTGCACTATATTCAATGTATCATATGCTCCAGGATCTCTGTTGTTCATACTGTACTGAGAGCTTTTAAGGGTTTGCTGTGTTTTGAACTGATATTCGATGTATCATATGCTCCAGGATCTCTATTGTTCATACTGTATTGAGGGCTTTTAAGGGTTTGCTGTGTTTTGCAGGTGTGACTCTGGCGGTGACTGTGAGTGTCTGTGTACGGCTGTAGCTGCGTATGCTGAAGAGTGTAACCGCAGAGGAGCGTATGTGCGCTGGAGGTCACAGGAACTCTGCCGTGAGTTATTATTATACCCATCCGCCTGATTTCTATACAGTATGTGTGTATAATATTGTGTCTGTTGTGTGTCTCCAGCTTTGCAGTGTGAGAACGGTTTGGTTTATGAGGCCTGTGGTCCTGCCTGTTCTCCGGCATGTCCCGGCTCTCCTTCAGTCTCTGAGTCCCTCTGTAGCGCCCTCTCCTGTGTGGAGGGATGTTTCTGTCCTCACGGCACTGTGAGACACGGTAAGAGGAGTGCGTTTATGTGTTCATCTGATGCGTTATCTAGTTTGCAGTAGTTATGTATTTGTCTGTCTGTCGTCTGCAGGTGATGCCTGTATCCCTCCGTCTCAGTGTCCGTGTGAGTGGGACGGATCTTTATTTCCCGCAGGAGCGACTGTTACTCAACACTGTCAGAACTGGTCAGTTTATATCAGGGTTCCTCAAATCTTTCCCTGGAGGGTCGATCTGCTGCAGAGTTTAGCTCCTGATCAAACTCACTACCTGTGATTGTCTAATGATCCTGAAGATGCTGATTAGCATGCTCAGGTGTGTTTGATTAGAGTTAGAGCTAAACGCTGCATGTGGGCCAGATTTGAGGATGGCTGGTACTGCAGCAAACAGAATGAAATTTAGTTAATATATAACTTACAAAGGAGGATTTACTAAGTGCTGGTTGTTTTGTTTGTTTAAAGCATGCACAGATTTTGCATTGAAATTCTGGCCAATGCTGGTTATTATTTTCATTCTATTGTTAACAATCGTATAAACAGACAACTAATATTAAAATATTTTGTCTTAAAAATAAATAAATAATAACAATTTACTCAAATTACCATTTGAATGATTTGGTCAAAAAAAAAAAAAAAAAAAAAACTATTTCACTAAAAATATTATTTGAATATAAAAACAAATCTAAAAACTAAATCTACAAAAAGAAAACTTGGTAATAAAAAAATACAATTTGACTAAAATTACTTAAATATTATTTTTGTCTAAAAACATAAAATAAATAAAACATTTACTAAAATTTGAATATACTATTTTGTTAAATATATGTGTAAAAATAAAATCAGTAGCTTTAAACACTTAGAGTGAATTTATGCCTAAAAATACTAATATAATACATTATTCGTAATAAATTTATGAAAGACAGAAAATCATTGTCAAACCATTAACGTTATTAAACATTAACATGGTAAAGGTTATCTAAATGTGAATTTAGGTGAAATAAGCATTCCCAAATTGTTTTTAATATCAATATTTTGTACATCCATAATCAGGGCTGGATTGGTAATCGGCATAATCGGGCTGATTTTTTGTCCCAGCCCTGTCCCTAATGTATTTACACATACACTTTAAAAAATAAAGGTGCTTCAAAAGGTTCTTCAAGCGATGCCATAGAAGAACCATTTTTGGTTCCACAAAGAATCAATCAGTCAAAGGTTCTTTAAAGAACATCTCTTTCTTACCATTTTATAATCTGAAGAACCTTCTTTCACCACAAAGAAGCTTAATGTTAAAGACTCTTTATGGAACCATTTAGACAAAAAGGTTCTTCTATGGCATCGTGAAGCACCTTTATTTTTAAGAGTTCCTTGTCTGTGTTTTAGCTAAAAGAATTATGCAAATTATGCAATGATGCATTGAAAGCAATATTATAAAGGAAGCAGGAGTGTTTGAGCTGAAGTAAATAACAAATAATTAAAATATGCATTGGACAGTGCTTGGTTAAGTTTTTTGTATTGATATACACATTTTTCCATCAATATTTTTTTTAATCTTAAATACTGTGCTCTGTCCTTCAGCTCTTGTTCTGACGGTTTGTGGCGTTGTGCTGGATCTCCATGTCCTCCTCCGTCTCCCTGTGAGGACTCCGAGGTCCTGTGCTCCGGCGGCTCTCAGCGCTGTATTCCTGCCGTCTGGCTCTGTGATAATGAGGACGACTGCGGCGACGGTTCGGATGAGGTCTGTCCCTCCACCTGTCCTCCGGATCAGTTCCGCTGCTCCGGTGGGGCCTGTTTACCGCTGGAGCTCAGGTGTAACGGTCATCCTGACTGCGCTGACCAATCAGACGAGGACTTCTGTGCCCCGACCTCACCAGAAGCCGGCTGTCCGGCCGGAGAGTTCAGGTGTGCGAGCGGACGCTGTCTGCCGGCTCATAAAGTCTGTGACGGGAGGCTGGATTGTGGATTTGCTGATGATTCTGATGAACGCGGTATGTTTGATGAATTATAAGGCATTACATCATCAACATGATCAAAACCTTGCTGTACTCCGTGCCTACATCATCTACTCCATGCCTTCTGTCATCTGATTGATAGTTTAGAGTGTTTTAATCAAGTAAAAGCTCTTTTAGTGTAATTGTACAAGCGTCCAGCTTCAGCTGCTTCATGTCTCTCTCTGCTGTCAAATCTTGACTGATTTTATCAAGTAAACGTCAGAATAACTGCAGTAATATCTCCAGATGAACACTTTCTGAAGCAGCTCAGCTTTACTTGATTCTCCATCAATCATGTTTTAGTCTCAAATCTGATCATCAGGATATTTTGAGGAGCGTTTATTACTTTCACTGTTCCTCAGCGGAGGAATGATCTTCATCTCACATTATTTCTTCACCTCTCAATCAGCATTGCATTGCATTGAATTATATGGATATACATCAGGATTAATGACTGATATTAATATGATCTTATGTAGATACTTGCTATCCTTTTATAAAGATCTCGTTGTTTTACATTACAAGTATTAAAATGTCAAATTTTTGGCCATGTAAATATGACAATCTGCAATAATTTAAATATTTTTGTCTGAAAACATAAAAGTAATAACAGTAGTTTATACGCTGCAAGTGAATTTAGGCTTAAAACAGTACATCAATATGAAGTATAATAAACAATCATTATTCAATTATTAATCTTATTAATCATTAACATGGCAAATATTACCTACATGTAAATTTAGGAGAAAATTAGCATGCCGATAACTAATATGATATTAATATTTAGTACACCCACAGTTTCTTTGCAAGTATCGAATGTTTTAGTTGAAGAAGTTGATTTGATTGAAATTGATGCATAAACACCCACAAATATTACTGAAAGCATCTTGTGTGAAGAAAATAGTAATTTTGGCTGATCTAACTCATTACATTACAAGTGATTAGAATTTGATATTTTTTTATCAAATATAAATATATAAATATCAAAATCCGCATCAAATTACATATTTGAGCTGTTTTTCCCTCCATATTCTCACTTTCATACTGTATGAGGTAAAACCCTGATGGATCAAATATGGTGTTATGATATTTTTTGTCTGACTATAATTTGATATGTCAGGCTTTACATCAGAATTGTGTCATCATTCACACTGACTGATCCTGTCGTGGTGTTAATGAGGAGTGTTGTTGCAGACTGTGGCGTGTTGTGCAGACAGGACGAGTTCCGCTGTTCGTCGGGCCGGTGTGTGCTGTTCCTCCACCGCTGTGACGGTCACGATGACTGCGGAGACTACAGCGATGAGAGAGGGTGTGTGTGTGCCATCGGAGAGCTGCAGTGTCCTGGAGATCAGTGTGTGTCTGCAGAGAGAGTGTGTGACGGACACAGAGACTGTCCGTCCGGCATCGATGAGCTCATCTGTCCTGTCAAAGGTATCCATGCAAAACAGGATTCGCTTTGCGTTTCTGAAATCAAATGTACTATGCACACATACTAATGTTCATCAGTTCAAAAAGTGCATTTATTAGAAACTAAACTGCAAAACCATTTCTTTCCTATTTTGCAAGTGTAAAGACAATCAACTAAATAGTCTACTCCTTTCTTGAAAATAAAAAGGTATTTTCTTTGAAAATGTACATTAATGTAAAAAATGACAAAGAATAGAAATAAAGTAAATATGATAAGGGTCTATTTTCAAAAGGTCAAGAACTGCTTAAATAACGAATTCAGAAATTATCACAATAATTATCAGAAATTATTATTTTGACATCAAAAGGTCATTCAAATATGACATTTAAATCAAATAAAATCATTCACTCAAAACTTCAACTCTTTAATTACATAAAACATAATTACAAAATACCAATATATATATATAAACTTATTTTAAAAGCCAAAAAAAAAACTATTTTATGTTTTTGGTGCAGGAAACATTGGACTTTGACCTACATTATGATTGAGATATTTACTTTTTTAAATAAACAGAACTGTTATGGTTAACAAAACACATGTAACATTTCATAATAATAAAGTAAAATAAATAAATAACAAATAAAATAAAAACTCTTACAGCTAAGTATTGACAGTAGCATCAGATTCAAAGATGAACTGAAAGTCTGATGCAGATATAAAGTGTTTTATTATGAACTATCTGATGCTGTGATTTCAGGATGCAGTCAGTTTGAGTTCAGCTGCACTAGCGGTCAGTGTGTGCCGTTAGCGTGGCGCTGTGATGGAGAGACGGACTGTCTGGACGGGAGCGATGAGAAACGCTGTTCACGCACGTGTCAGTCTGACCAGTTCCTCTGTCAGACCGGAGACCAGTGCATCCAACACCAGCAGCTGTGTGACGGGACGCCCCACTGCAGAGACGCCTCAGACGAGAGCGTGGACAACTGCGGTGAACAGCACACACACACCACACACACACACACGTGTAACCCCCCCGACACGGGTCCGCACCAGCTCACCGAGCGGGTCACGAACCCGGGACTCCGGCGCGGGAGGCGGGCGCTCTAACAAGGTACGCCAAAGGCTACAGCCTCTAGCGTCAGTCGCTAGAGCGCCTCTGTTTGAGGTCAGGAGAGTGAGGTTTTACACACATCCGTTACACTCACCCCCCTAAACCGCACTCCCACCCTGCCGACTACGCCAATGTAACCCCCCCCGGGTCCGCACCGACTCACCGAGCGGGTCGCGAACCCGGGACTCCGGTGTGGGAGGCGGGCGCTCTACCAAGGAGGCTAAAGGCTACAGCCTCTAGCGTCAGTTGCTAGAGCGCCTCTTTTGAGGTCAGGGGAGTGAGGTTTACACACAGCCCTTACTGGCATACATCCGTTACACACGCACACACACACACACACACACACACACACACACACACACACACACACACACACACACACCCAGTGCATCCAACACCAGCAGCTGTGTGATGGGACGCCCCACTGCAGAGACGCCTTAGACGAGAGCGTGGACAACTGCGGTGAACAGCACACACACACACACACACACACACACACACACCAGTGCATCCAACACCAGCAGCTGTGTGACGGGACGCCCCACTGCAGAGACGCCTCAGACGAGAGCGTGGACAACTGCGGTGAACAGAACAACATACACGCACAGACACACATGCACACTCACTCACACACACCCACACACACCAGTGCATCCAACACCAGCAGCTGTGTGACGGGACGCCCCACTGCAGAGACGCCTCAGACAAGAGCGTGGACAACTGCGGTGAACATCACGCACACACAGACACAGAGCGCGGATCATTTGAGTCAGTTCGGGACCGCGGAGCGCAAATCGCGAATCATTTGAGTCAGATCGGGACCGTGGAGCGCGAATCGCGAATCATTTGAGTCATATCGAGACCGCGGAGCGCGAATCATTTGAGTCAGTTCGGGACTGCGGAGCGTGAATCGCGAATCATTTGAGTCAGTTCGGGACCGCGGAGCGCGAATCATTTGAGTCAGTTCGGGACCGCGGAGCGCGAATCATTTGAGTCAGTTCGGGACTGCGGAGCGTGAATCGCGAATCATTTGAGTCAGTTCGGGACTGCGGAGCGCAAATCATTTGAGTCAGTTCGGGACCGCGGAGCGCAAATCATTTGAGTCAGTTCGGGACCGCGGAGCGCGAATCATTTGAGTCAGTTCGGGACTGCGGAGCGTGAATCGCGAATCATTTGAGTCAGTTCGGGACCGCGGAGTGCGAATCATTTGAGCAGTTCGGGACCGCGAATCGCGAATCATTTGAGTCAGTTTGGGACCGCGGAGCGCGAATCGCGAATCATTTGAGTCAGTTCGGGACCGCGAATCGCGAATCATTTGAGTCAGTTTGGGACCGCGGAGCGCGAATCGCGAATCATTTGAGTCAGATCGGGACCGCGGAGCGCGAATCGCGAATCATTTGAGTCAGATCGGGACCGCGGAGCGCGAATCGCGAATCATTTGAGTCAGATCGGGACCGCGGAGCGCGAATCATTTGAGTCAGATCGAGACCGCGGAGCACGAATCGCGAATCATTTGAGTCAGTTCGGGACCGCGGAGCGCGAATCATTTGAGTCAGTTCGGGACCGCGGAGCGCGAATCATTTGAGTCAGATCGGGACCGCGGAGCGCGAATCATTTGAGTCAGATCGGGACCACGGAGCGCGAATCGCGAATCATTTGAGTCAGTTCGGGACCACGGAGCGCGAATCGCGATTCATTTGAGTCAGTTCGGGACCACGGAGCGCGAATCGCGATTCATTTGAGTCAGTTCGGGACCACGGAGCGCGAATCGCGAATCATTTGAGTCATATCGAGACCGCGGAGCGCGAATCATTTGAGTCAGTTCGGGACCGCGGAGCGCGAATCATTTGAGTCAGATCGGGACCGCAATCGCGAATCATTTGAGTCAGTTCGGGACCGTGGAGCGTGAATCGCGAATCATTTGAGTCATATCGAGACCGCGGAGCGCGAATCATTTGAGTCAGAGCGGGACCGCGGAGCGCGAATCATTTGAGTCAGATCGGGACCGCGGAGCGCGAATCGCGAATCATTTGAGTCAGTTCGGGACCGCGGAGCGCGAATCATTTGAGTTTGATTGATGTTTTGCTGTATGACGTCAGAGTGAACGCTCGTGAATGCAGCATTAGAGCAGCTCGTGATCAGATAACACACCGAGACGTGAAGGGTTCATTAGGAGCTTGTTGTTGGTCTTTTTTAAGCGTGTTGTATTTGCTGTTCTTGCAGTCAGTGTTATATTCCCAGCACTAATGAAGCGCGTCTGTCGAATGTAGCCTACCTGGGATGGTGCCCTACGCAAACAGCATACACTGCAATAGTATCGTTCATATCGCACAGACCAGGCCGCAAGGGAACTTTAGGCATGGGACCCCCCCCTTGTGCACGACACACACACACACACACATGCTCACGCACACACGCACACTCACGCGCACGCACACACACACACACTCACGCACGCACACACACACACACACACACACACACACACACACTAGTTCCTCTATGACCAGTGTCGGGGGGTAACACATTAAAACGCGAGTTACGTAATCAGATTATTTTCAAGTAACTAGTAAAGTAACGCATTAGCCTACTATTTAATTTACAAGAAAATATCAGAGTTACTTTGCTTTCCCATTTATTGACTGACAAGACTCCTGTCCCTGTGTTGGGAGAAATCAGAAGTACAGAGGCGTTGTGTGTGCACTGTGTGAACATGATCTTACTGTAGTTCTACACTAAATATGAATGTGCATTAATTCATCCCACTCAAAAAATAAAAACAGATTCAGTATTCATCAAAATGAATTAAAACAGTGAAATACAAACTCAGAATATGACACAAACATACAATAATTAAATATGTTAAACAACACAAATATATCTAATCTCATTTTATTAACCGATGTGTTTGCTGCTGACCTTTGATGATCAGTTCAATCATAATAATAAGCACAAATTACTTTAGATTAACTATCATTGTGTTTTATTGCTGAAGAGTGTTGAACTTCTCCTGTGTTCTTCTGTACAGACGTGATTTACTCGTCCTTCAGTCTGACGTTTATTCATTACACTTTTTGGTGTGAAAGCTTTTATATTTGCTATAAATATAACTTTTTATATAAAAAGCCCTGCTCATATTTCAAAAAGTAACTCAAAAGTAATGTAACACATTACTTTCCATAAAAAGTTACTAAGTAACATAATACGTTACTTTTTAAGGGAGTAACGCAATATTGTAACGCATTACTTTTAAAAGTAACTTTCCCCAGCACTGTCTATGACTATTATTCCTCCTGAAAGGAATTTATTATTATTATTATTCATTTCCCACAATCTGTTCACTGGACATAATGAAGCCACTTTTTTGGGGGGTTGTTTTCATATACATTATTATTGTTTTCATATGCATTATTATTGTTTTCATATGCATTATTATTGTTTTCATATACATTATTATTGTTTTCATATACATTATTATTGTTTTCATATACATTCTTATTGTTTTCATATACATTATTATTGTTTTCATATACATTATTATTGTTTTCATATGCATTATTATTGTTTTCATATGCATTATTATTGTTTTCATATGCATTATTATTGTTTTCATATGCATTATTATTCTCACAGGTTCCACACGGATTCCTCCCTGTCCGGGAAGTTTCTCCTGTGATAACCGCACATGTGTTAACATTTCACGCGTGTGTAACGGGATTCCTGATTGCCCTAAAGGAGAGGATGAGATACTCTGCGGTTAGTTTCTACTAAAACTAAACGAAAAATATCTAATCAATTCTAATCAATAAAGCTGTTTATGCAGAATAACATCATGAAACAGATGTACATGTTGAATTTTGTGAAAAGCATCACAGAAACACACAAAAACAATATTATTAATTATTAGTATTCATATCGGAAGCAAAGTAAACTTTTGTGCAATTATATTTTGATCATACTGTATATAATTTTTATTTACAAAAATTTAGATTTCTTAGTTTTTCAAAATTTTGTATAATTTAAAAAGTATTGAATTTTTTTATTTAAATCCTTAAAGCAGCTGACAAGAAGGACCACCATAAAATTCTCTAAATTATATATCTCATCAAATTTGGCAGAGAAATCACCCCCAGAAGATCATTTAAAGTAGAAAAGCATCAAATAGATATTACAAAAAGTAGCTTCAAAAGGACATTTATCCTTTTTCTTTTGACATTTTTTATTTATTTAAACTTTTTGAGTGAACTATCCCTTTAATTCGTTTTTTATTCATATGGATTTTTTTATTGTATGGCAATTATACTCTAAAACAGTGGTTCCCAAAGTAGGGGTCGCGACCCCCTGGGGGTCATGAGACAGTTAGGGGGGGGGGTCGCGCGATGATTTCCAGAAATCAAATAAATTTTTTTAAGTATTAGAAATAACATATTTTATCCATAACTAACAAAAAATAAAAAGTCGTAGTTAATGTTTACATTAAAAAACATGCAAATAAAAAAGCCACCAGCTTTTCGATTTTCTTTCCGCTTGAGGTTAATACGACAGATTAACGACAAATAAACGATCAATTTACAGCACCATGTTAAACATTCCCACATGTGCACATAGGTCATTTTTTCGCTTTAGGCTTAGGATATTATTTTTGTTGAAATTAAACGTTGGTTAATACCCACCCATCTCATTAGGTGAGGTTAATGTTGAAATTAAACGAATGAGTAAATTACTATAAAACTAAATGATTTGGTTGTAAGACCGTTGTGTTGTCATTAGGCTATGCGCATGTTTTAATAGGCCTATTGGTGCATGTGCGCCGTTGCACGCAACGTTTGTATATTTTAACCAACTCCGAGGATAGTGGGGGTCGCGAGTCACTGGCACCGTTATTTTGGGGGTCGTGGGCTGAAAAGTTTGGGAACCCCTGCTCTAAAATAAGAACCTAAGACTTCCAGTAGGTGGCTGTAAGATATCTTAATGAATAAGTCATTCATTAATTGATTCAATCAGGAATGAAGTAAATGGCTCTCTTTCTGAAAATCCCATTGAATCATTGGTTCTCTCGATTCACTTAGAAAGGAATCACTTTGCTTGGAGACGCACAACAGGTCTACTGTGAGAACTGTGATATTTATTATAATATATAATGTGTTCTCTCTCTCTAGATCAAGTCAGTCCCTCCGCAGCGCCACCTAGTGAAGGAAACAGCAGTCGTGTCTGTCCAGAGTTCACCTGTGCTGATGGATCCTGTGTGCCCTTCAACACGGTACAGACACTCATCTGTGTCAAATCAGTATTAATGTGTTTAGACATCAAAAATACTACCTTGGAGTACCATGTAAATAGCATGGTATATGATTATGGTACTCATTCATCTGTTATTGTAGGAGAACAAATAGGAATGTTTCTGTTTGATGGTGCGTTCATGATTGTTCAGTGTGGTCTGTCTGTCGTTGTAGTTGTGTAACGGTGCAGAAGACTGTCCCGCAGACGCCTCAGACGAGACGGGTTGTGGTGTCTGGGGTCCCTGGAGCTCCTGGAGCCCCTGCAGCCGAAGCTGTGGATCAGGAACCATGAGTCGACAGAGACGCTGCAGCCTGGAGGATTCAGACGGACACTGTAGAGGAGAGAAAACACAGCGACAGCAGTGCTACTCCACCGCCTGCCCCGGTAAAATAGATTACAGCATGGAAATAACATCTGATGTGTTTAGATGAAGTTAGATGTTGAGTTTTCGGCTCCGTCCAACAGTCGATGGCTACTGGCTGCCGTGGGTCACGTGGTCGAACTGCAGTAAAGGTTGTGGTGGTGTTGAAGTCCGTCAGAGAGAGTGTTTCTCGCCGCAGAACGGAGGCAGAACCTGTGCAGAACTACCTGGAGAAACGAACCTGACCACAGACATCAGTAAGAACCAGACCAACCACTTCAGCTGGGAATCCTCGCTGGTTACCAGTTTAACATGTATCTTAGTTACACTGGTTAAGCTGGTCTGCCTCTAGTTATAACCATCTTAGCCTGGCTTTTATTACCCATCTTTTGGAGCTGGTCCAAGCAGTTTATATAAATTATTATTATGTACACACAATATTCATAAACATTCTTAAATTCTGAAGTTCATCACTGACGGTGTGGTCAAGTTGCACCGTTGGTTGCATTTATTTATTTGTTTGTTTGTTTGTTTATTGTTATGAAAAAATGTGTTATTATCATAATGTGGAAAACATATTGAACTATTTATTTATAAAGTTTATTGATAAAAATAAAGTAAAATTAAAGGAAGTGCAACAATACTATTATTTATTATATTATACATTTTAAAAAACAAGGTTATTATATATTTACATAAAGTAAAAAATATACTGCATATAATTTATAATAAAACAAAAAATGTGTAACTATTTTATGAGTTCTCGGTTTCAACTTGATGTTACAAAATACCTCAAATTAAAACAAACTAAAACAAATACAAAATAATATAAACCATACAGACAGATTTAAAAACCGAGTACTAATTAAAAATAACAAAAACACACACAAAAATTACTAAAACATTAAGTAAAATTAAAATGAAAACAGAAAATAAAAACTAATTCAATGTATTAATATTATGAATAAAATAACATCACAAACACAGTCGTGGATCAATCCGATGCATGTAACACAGAGTATTATATTATAGCAGACAGTAACAGCGCAGTATTGCTGAGCTAAAGCTCTTGTGGTTTCTGTAGTGATGTCTAGAGCGGTGCAGGTCGCTTCATCAGCTCTGAATGTTTCCCAGCTGAACACAGATGTGTTTTTCAGGGCCGTGTCCTCAGGATGACTGTGCTAACGTCTCCTGTCCGGCGTTCCTCGTCAGACACATCTGTGCGCCGTGCCCTTTGACCTGCGCTCACGTATCCGGGGCCACAACATGTGACCACAGCTCCAGGTGTTTCACAGGTGAGTTCTCTGAATACTTCACAGCGTCTTTAATGTCATTCATAAATGCAGATATTGTGGTTATATACTGTAAATACTAAAATGACTGTACTGTCTGTTTCCTCTGATTTCTTCTGTTGTTTCGTGTCAGGCTGCTGGTGTCCTGATGGGAAGGTCATGAATCATGAGCAGCAGTGTGTCCGGCCGGAGGAGTGTGTGTGTGAGGTGTCTGGGGTTCGATACTGGCCCGGTCAGCAGGTCAAAGTGAGCTGTGACATCTGTGTGTGTGAGCGAGGACGAGCCCAGCGCTGTCACACTAACCCAGAGTGTTCAGGTGAACACACACACGTTAGCTTTCTGTGAATTGTTGGGACTTTCCATTGACGTCTATTTTTTTATACTGACCAAACGATATCCCCTAACCCTTAACCTTCATTCCTGTGTTGATGTATTTCCTGTTGAAAGCATTTTTTAAATAGCCAGTAAAGTTTAGTTTACCCAGCAACGCCATGCAATGCTACTTGC
Source organism: Oxygymnocypris stewartii (assembly GCA_003573665.1). Classification (NCBI taxonomy): domain Eukaryota; kingdom Metazoa; phylum Chordata; class Actinopteri; order Cypriniformes; family Cyprinidae; genus Oxygymnocypris; species Oxygymnocypris stewartii. The sequence goes on from QVTF01006252.1 coordinate 25,024, forward strand.
TATTGCTTAAATGTTATGATTGTCTTTCTGTGTTTCTTGTTAAAGTGTATGCTACAAGGTGCATGTGTGTTTTCATCAGTTCACTGTGGCTGGTCATCCTGGTCTCAATGGGGCGAGTGTTTGGGTCCGTGTGGAGTCCAGAGCGTCCAGTGGTCCTTCCGCAGCCCGAATAACCCCTTAAAACACGGCAACGGCCAACAGTGCCGAGGAATTTACCGGAAAGCTCGGCGGTTCGTATTAATATGCTGCAAAGCATCCTGAAGATCTGGGAAATGTAAAATACAGATTTGCCATTTTGCTTTTGCAGATGTTTTGATTAGTCACATTAATGCATTCAGCAGATGCTTTTGTCCAAAAACGACTTATATTGCATAAATGCATTATACATTTGATTAATTCATGCTTTCCCTGGAAATCGAACTCATGACTCTGGCATTTCCAGGGCAATAGCAGATGTTCATGCTATTTTTCATGCCGTTTGTGCTCTCAGCTGTCAGACGGAGCCGTGCAGTGAGTGTGAATATCAGGGACACACACATGCGGTGGGCGAGCGCTGGAAAGGCGGTCAGTGTCAGATGTGCCAGTGTTTGCCTGACCTCACGGTGCAGTGCGTCCCGTACTGTCCTTACGCTGCCACTGGGTGCCCCACAGGTGTGTGTGTGTGTGTGTGTGTGTGTGTGTGTGTGTGTGTGTGTGTGTGTGTGTGTGTGAGAGAGAGGGAGAGAGTGTGTGTGTGTGTGTGTGTGAGAGAGGGAGAGAGTGTGTGTGTGTGTGTGTGAGAGAGGGAGAGAGTGTGTGTGTGTGTGTGTGTGTTTGTGAGAGTGTGTGTGTGTGTGTGTGTGTGTGTGTGTGTGTGTGTGTGTGGTGTGTGTGTGTGTGTGTGAGAGAGAGGGAGAGAGTGTGTGTGTGTGTGTGTGTGTGTGTGTGAGAGAGGGAGTGAGTGTGTGTGTGTGTGTGAGAGAGAGGGAGAGTGTGTGTGTGTGTGTGCGTGCGTGCGTGCGTGCGTGCGTGCGTGCGTGCGTGTGTATTAAGACTCTTAATATTTAGTAATATTATTGATTTAACTGAACTGACACTGTCAGATGGGAATAAAACAAAACTCTCTCCTGAATCTGCAGGAAGTTTGTGAATTGATGAAAATCTAATAATTAATTAAATTGTATAAATGCAAAATTAAATAAATGAATACATTTAAAACTAAATTCACTCTAAATAAAACACTTACTAAAAATATTAAACATTTTATTTGTACACCTGCATATCATTTGAACAAAAACTGTCATCAGAGAACCATGAACATGAGAATGTTATTTACATTTGATTATTATTTAAATATGAATTTTCTTATAATATATTTTATTTAATTATTTAAGTTAAATATTGCCTCATTCCTGAAATTGTATTTGTTTCATAATTAATGCTCTTTTCAATGTTAATATGTGTATTACTCTGCTCCGAAACAGGCTGAACTAATAATAAGTGAAATAATATTTTTATTTTTATTAACTTGCAAAGATTGATAAATACTATAGATTGCTCGTTTGTATTGTTAGTTATGCTATAACTAATGGGAGCTCGTTATTAACTGTCACTGATAATTGCATGTTCAGGTTTTAACTGGGGAATATTTGATCTCTGTTTCAGACTCATATTCTGATTCCAGGGGAAGGAGACAAGTGCTGCTATTGTGAAGAAAAGGTTTAATATGTTTGTGGTTTTAGTTGTGATTATGCAGTCAGGATGTGCTGTTGTTCACGCAGACGTCTGTATTGTTGTGTTGTCAGGTAATGGCATTCACTATCATGACCACTACACCAATGATCCTGCCGATAACACTCGGGCCCCTCCCACACCACCAGAGGGCCCTCCGACCGTCCCGACATACCCTCTGCCACCTGCAGGTCCGTTTCATTTCAAACACACTTCAGTACCAGGAGTTATGGGAAGAAACGAAGCTCTTCAAAAACATTCAATCAAGTGCTTCGAATAATGAGTGGATGTTTCGAAGCACTTGAAACGACACATGCTGGCGACACCTGCTGGTGAAAACATTGAAAAAGCATCAAGAACTCAAGAACCAAACTTACAAAACAAATGGACATGTTTTTTTTAGAAATGCTATTTTTTTAATAAATAATAAACACATAAATACTATTAAATAATCAGTGATTGTGTTATGTGTTTTAAGTATGATCAAACACTTAACACACAATGAACTAAATTAATGATTTAATCAAATAATTAATTTATGTAATTACTTAATTGGTTAAGTGTTTTCATTAGAGCTGTCTATAAAAACCAGCAGGCAAGAGTAGTGTTATCAGTCATCAGCTTCTATCGGAAGCTCATTTTGATGTTTTTAAGTTATGATGTAATCTATATAGCCATCTGTGTTAACGAGAAGTTATCTTTTGTTTAACCCACAACATCTGGCCCTGATTTTTTGATTATATTTGATTTAGTCTTGATGCATGGGTTATTTCTCTCTTTTGTTCTCTCTACTGATTCTGTGTGTTGTTTGATAGATGAGTGTTGGTCCGCTCTGGCGTTCAGTCGCCCCCGCCAGCAGCTTCAGCGCCTCGTCCCATCAGCCCGGTCAGCCTCCGTCAGCGGGACGTCTGCAGCTCGGGACCCCCACAGCGACCTGCAGGGCTGGAGCCCGGAGCCGGAGGAGTACAGA